>JAECUM010004921.1:0-40276 GCA_016617855.1 Megalonaias nervosa
CCGTTGCAGTCGGAACAGTCTCTTCTTTACCCAATGAGGGCATTCATTTATTACTAGGCAACGACCTAGCTGGAGATAAGGTTATGGTTAATCCACTTGTAACTGACAAGCCTTGTTTGGATCAGAAAGTCGATCGTATTGAAAAAGAATTCCGTGATTTATACCCAGCTTGTGCAGGTACTAGAGCTATGGCAAAGAAAGCTCTTGAGAATGATTTCGATAAGGAAGGTATTCCTTTAGCTGACACATGTATTGGTCAGGCTTTTGATGAGGTCACTTTACCGCCTTGTTTGGGTCAATCAAAAGGTATTGATCACAGTGATCCTCTTTTAACTACTCTTTCTCTTTATTCTAATCAGGGTGACAAACGACAATCACTTGTCGTCGAACAGGAAAAAGATCCTCAGATCTCCTGTTTGTTTCAAAGGGCCATTATTGAAATTGAAGCCACAGAAAGTGCCTGTTTGTTATTTCATTAAAAGTGGGATTCTTATGAGAAAATGGAGACCTTCGAAGGTACCTGCTGGTGACGAATGGTCAGTGAATTATTAAATTGTAATTCCAAAATCATACAGACAGGAAATTCTCAGTCTGGCCAATGAAACGCCTTTGGCTGGTCATTTAGGGATTAATAAAACTTATCAGAAGTTCTATAATCGTTTCTATTGCCCAAAAATTAAAAGAGATGTTTGTAAATACTACAGAACTTGTCATACTTGTCAAATGGTAGGAAAACCCAATCAGAAGATACATAAGGCTCATCTGTGACCTATTCCTGCATTTGACGAACCATTTAGCGGAATAATGGTAGATTGTGTTGGTCCCTTACCTAAGACCAAGTCAGGTAACCAATACTTGTTGACCATTATGTGTACATAAACAAGATTCCCAGAGGCAATTCCTTTGAGGAATATTAAAACTAAAACAGTAGTTAAAGCTTTGGTAAAGTTTGTTTTACTCAATTTGGCCTTCCCAAATCTGTCTAATGTGATCGAGTGTCAAATTTTATGTCTGACATTTTCCAGCTAATATGCTTCAATTTGGCATCCAGTAATTCAAGTCAAAAGTGAGATTATGGTTTGACAGAACTACAATGGCAGGATCTTTTGAATCTGGTGATAGAGTGCTGTCTCTCTTGCTGATTTATCAAACTTTTCTTCAGATTAGGTATGACGGCCCTTTCAATGTTAAGAAGAAAACGAATGAGTTATATTATAGTAATAGTACTCCTGTGATGTAAATAAATTAATGGAGTACCACTATGTTGAGAGTGATAGCCAGGTTAATCATGCAGTTCATTTTGTTGAACCTGTCCCACTCAGTGAGGATTTAAGCGAAGGAATGCAATCGGACTCTATTGACTTTGGAGTAACAAATCTTTGGAATTCAGAGATTATGAATAATCCGGACCAGAAACTTTCACATTTCAACAACAAGAAAGGAATGAACTTAAAGAGTTATTACCTGAATATGAGCACTTATTTCCAGATGTTCCTACAAGAACAAATAAAATCTACCACGACGTTGAAATTGTAAATTCCACACCTGTGAAGTAACACCCGTACAAGATGAACCATCTCAAACAGGAATGCTTGAAAAAAGAAATTCATTATTTGCTGGAGAATGGTATCATAGAGCCTAGTAAAAATGACTGCTGCTCACCATGTATACTTGTTCCGAAACCAGATTATACTTTCCGCATGTGCACTGATTACAGAAAGGTGAACAGCGTGACTAAAATAGATTAATTTCCATTAGCAAGAATCGATGACTGCATTGATAAAATTGGAAATGCCAAGAACGTCACCAAATTTGACCTTCTGAAAGGATTTTGGCAAATTCCACTGACGGAAAGGGCAAATGAAATTTCGCCAGATGGACTTTATCAATATAAAGTGATGTCGTTTGGGATGAATGGTTCGCCCAGTACTTTTCAACGTTTAATGAACATGATTACATCTGGTCTAGATAATTGTGATGCTTACATCGATGATGTCATCATCTACAATGACTCCTGGAAAGAACATTTAGCGAGATTTCGGAAATTCATTGACAGACTGACTGATGCAAGTTTGACAATTCATTTATCCAAAAGTGAGTTCTGTCGTGCTTGTGTAACATTTCTAGGACATATCGTGGGACATGAACAAGTTAAACCTATAGATGCTAAGGTCAAGGCTATCTCTGAATTCCCTGTGCCTATCAGTAAAAAAGCAACTGATGCGATTTTTAGGTATGGCTGGATACTAGCGGAAGTTTTGTTCCAATTTTTCTATTATTGCTGAATCCTTGACAAATTTATTGACCAAGAAAAGCAGGTTTCAATGGTCTGAAAAATGTCGGGAGGCATTTGATAAGTTAAAGGCCATACTTTAGAGTGCACCAGTTCTTACAGCTCCAAATTTCAGCCAACCATTTAAACTGTCTGCTGATGCAAGTGATGTTGGGGTTGGAGCAGTATCGATTCAAGAAGATAAAAATGTTGTTGATCATCGAGTGTGCAATTTTTTAAAGAAATCGAATAAGTACCAGAGAAATTATTCCACAATCGAGAAGAAATGTTTGGCTTTGATATTGGCATTACAACACTTTGAAGTTTACATTAGTTTAGCTCCTTCTCCGATTATTGCGTTTAGTGATCACAACCCCTTACTTTCATCGGAAAGATGAAAAACAAAAATCAGAGATTATGAAGGTGGAGTTTGTTGTTACAGGAATATAATATTGACATCAGGCACATCAAGGGAAAGGACATTTTAATAGTAGATGCACTTTCACTTGTATAGAAATATATTGTTTCATGTATACTTTGTGTCATTCATAAGATTTTATCTTATGTTTTTTTTATTACCACATGTTAATTTGACTTATAGTAAACAGAAAGCTTTATTGTATACCTCTTTCTTTTTCTTTATGAGAGGATGCGTTATGTATATTTATTTCAATTGTTTGTCTGTTAGTTTTAAATTTTATTATTTCATTCCATGTCATTCTAATGTAACATTGTTTTCTGGACTTGACCTTGTCCAAAACTGAGTTCATTTCTGCTGGACCTGATTGATTTTTTTAATATTTTTTATTTCATTTATAATTCCAATTTTTATTAATTGACTGCGTTTTCTACGTTTTGATTGGATGTAAACGGTCACGTGATACTGATCTGGAATTTTTTACACATCGATAAATTCTGCGGACTACTTTTGGTTCCCTGTGTCCAGATCATTTGATGTGAAGTTTTATCTATATCAACGCTTTACACACTAATAATAACAACAACAATCTCCCACCCACCCACTCCTGTGATTTCCGATCAAAAATGACAAGCCACAGATTTAAATCGACCATTAGAAGTTAAAATAATGTAATTGCACAGACCTTCCTGCACTCCAACACTCGCCCCTTTTGCCGATGAAGGCATATGGCAGGCTTTAGAAGCCAATCTTCAGAAATTATTGTATTTCACCTCGACAACATGTTACAGCGGCGGTTATTAAAGGTCAGGGTCATGTCAACAAAGGGATCTCACTAAAAATGGACACGATTTTGCTTTTGAAAGATCGAAATGTGTAGAAAGTAACAACGACGTTGCTATAACAACACGTGCCATACGCAAGCGTAATTTGCGAAAAAAAAGGAATATTCCTGGTGCAACCGCAACAACCATTTTTTTATATATTAAAATAATGATCATAACAATACATCGCTGGCATGGCCCGCTATGACATTCTACCCCGTATCACTGTATAAAGAATCAATGAATCTTGGCTGGTGAAGATAGGGCTATGTATTCTATCGCAGTTAAGAGGCTAATGAAAGAAAACTTCGAGGTACATGAAAGTGAATGTTTGGTTGATTAAATCTGCTGATCTGATGTTAGAAAAGAAGTAAATTGGAATTATAAGGATTAAATGATCATGGTTGGGTATTTATCGATGTGTAAATTTTACCTAATCACTCACAAAGTTTACATAAAGTCCTTCGGACTTTATTTACTTTGTGAGTGATTAGGTAAAATTTACACATCGATAAATACCCAACCATGATCATTTAATCCTATAATGTAAACAGCTAATAATAGCGTCATTATTCTGTCTGTGAGTGAGCTAATTAACCGAATTATTATTCAGGTAAACATGTTGGTTTGTGTCAGGGTTTTGGAGATTCCTAAGTGAATTGTTATAGGCTATTGTGTTGTAAATAAACAAGGGTAATTAGATCATTCTAGAAGGCTATTTTCCATTTAGGTAATGGATGTTTTTTAAAAATGCTAATTTTGACCTGAGGTCAAGCAGAGAATTGTATTATCTTGTGACTGTGAGGATTTACCGGTCGTGCTTTAACATCGAGCACTTTAAGTTGTATTATGTTGTGATCAGTTTGGGCTAAATTTTATTTTCTTCAAATTATTGAATTCAAGTGATTATTGTCTCTGGAAATACAAAAGTGCTCTGATAAAATTCTTGGATAAAGACATTCACTGGAATTTATACTGAATTCAAACCTGGAATAATATTTCTGTGATTCAACAAGACACTGTTGACACATCAGTACTTCGTAGGCTGTAACAGACACGCCATCGCCTTTAATTTTGGATCTCTTCGGGACTTGAACTGAGTTTCATTCAGGACTTTTTATTACAAGGACTTGTGTCTTTAATTCTTGGATTATTTTTGGATTTAATTCGCAATACCGTAAGTTCTCTTTTTCCATTTTTCACTTTGTATTCTAGGGAAATAAATTATTTGTTTAATTTTACAAGCTTGTTGTCTTCACTCTTTTGTGTTACTTATTTTAAGAGCACAAACTCGTAACAATACATACATCACCCTCTGGCATCGTTGTACACAAAAGATTAAACCCGAATACATGTATTTAATAAATCACAAAAGGATTTGTACAATTCTGTGATATTGTTTATTTGTCATTTAAGAAATTACCCGTTTCTTACAATGTTCATCAGTTACCTTCATAAGGAAGAATATTTTTGTCACACAGTAAGTAATAACTCTTAACTTCAAAACAAATGTAGTGAGAAAAAAAATAGCCGAAACAAAATTATCTGCAAGCATTAATGGAAAGATAGACCAAGGCAAGAAAGATAAGAAAACCAGATCAAATAAGCAGTTCTCCAATGGAGGCATCGGACATAAGTCTGAGTGTTGCAGGCTTGAGTCCAATTGAACTGGATTTAGACGAAACAAAGTAAAACGCCAGAGGGAGCATTTCAAAAGCAGACCTCACGCCTGCTATTGTTGACCTGGTGAAAAAGACGACCTTACGGGAATTGTCTCAACCATTGGGAGGGAATTATTAGAGAACGCGATGGAAGATCTGAGAAAGGAGATGGTTGTAGAATGTGAAAGAGTAGTAAAGGAGAGGACTGGAGAGTTGATGGATACGGTTGAATTAGTGGAATTTGAGGACCACCAATTTGCGAATAAAATTACAAGAGGTTAAGAAGGACAATGACATAAGAGGAGTGACTTGAAATACTCCAACAGGAGATCGAAACAATTAAGTACAGCTTCAAACCAAATTGAATCGAGGAAGCTGAATGTTAAAGTGTTTGGCCTGGAGGAAGAGGAAAACAAAAATCTGAGAGATAGAATTCCTAAATTGGTGAAGGAAGTCACAAAGATTAACTTAGATAACATATATATACAGTGGCGTAGCGAGGGTACTTAGCGCCCGGGGACAAAACATAAACTTGGCGCCCCCTTACTTAGCGCCAAGGGAAAAAACATAAACTTGGCGCCCTTTCGAGTGCATCTGAGATAACGAACAGTTGTATTTTCCTCATTTTGGCGCCCCTGGCACATGGCGGCCGGGGACAACTGTTCCCCCCCCCCCTGCCCTTTCCAAGCTACGCCACTGTATACATAGTGGCAACGAATAAGATTTCCGGCCGACATTGACGGCTACGGCCAGTGATTGTCAAATTATGGACTTTGGATTGTAAACTTCCAATTATCGGTAAGTGGAAGCATTTCAAGCAAAGGAATGGAATTAGACTGTTGGAGGATAAGACCAGGATGAACACGGAATATCAATAAGTCGACCAAAGATATGGAGATTGAAACTGCGTAGTACTTTAATGGTTTGTTATGCTAGAATTAAACCAGGTCTAAAGATAAAATTTGACATTGATGATGAAACTGATGAAAATATTAGATTGTAAGTGAAATTTACAATTTGTATGAACTTATGAAATTTGCAAACAGTCTTGCTGAATTTGCATATTGCTGCTTAATAGTTTTTAAAAATTAATATATTTTTGTTTGTTTCGTGTGAATGTTTTTCCGTTCATTTAATGGGGGTATTTAGTTATTTATTTCTTTACTGGATAATTTATTAATTAATTCTTTTGTTCATGAGCTCCGTCATTAAGCCATAGATACATTATGCACTCATCCACTTGTCATTTCTTTCCTTAATCAATTCATTCACCTATTCGTAAATTATCTTTTATTTATATATACATTTACTTACGTAATCATTCACTCAAAGTTTCAAACACTACGCATCTACAGTCAAATTTCCAGTCCTGTATCCTGTCTGTTCATTCTCTCACCAGCCACATCTACATATGCTTTTACTCTCATTCATATTTGCCTTCTCTTCTTTTTTTCTTCTTTCATTCATTCATTCACTTGTAATTTATAATCTTATTTACTGCTACGCTAAACTGACTTAGCTTCCGAATGATCTGTCGGAGTTTTGTAAGAGTTATCTCCGATGGATTCGTTTTACTTTTTGTCTATTGCCCACTGTATGAAGATTCAAAGGCAAAATCTACAGCATGTGCTGTAAACCCCATGGGTGGTTTCTATGACGGATTTTGGTATTTTGTGTGGGTGTGGATGCCATGCATACAATAAATTCGAGGTGATACTTCATATATTCCTGCACAAGATTTTGTAGATGTAAAATTTTGCTGTTTTCACGGATAATAACATAAAATTGTATCATTTAAGTTTGTATGAGACGGAAATGTAGAGAGAATTAAACGTAATATACTAATGAGGGATGATTAAATATGATACACATTTATTAAATATGATACACATTTATTAAATATGATACACATTTATTCATTCTTTAGGTACATTAAGATAAGATGGGTTTGAAGATTACTGGAAAATGAGAATGGCAGAAACTAGTCAACACAACTATATTCAGAAATGATATTTGGAATTTATGGAGGAGGATATTAGTAGAACTTGGTAAGCTCAAACAAACAGTGTTTGTAGAGATGTAGTTTTTATCGAATTGGAAAGAGGAACCGCAAAGTCAGAATGAGTATTTATACCTAATTGTTTTTAAAAAAAAGTTTATTGCACCTATAATGTTCTATCAATACAAAGCCTGAAAAGAAGTCAACATTAATATTCTTAACGATTTCAGTGATGATCATGGTAATTTAATACATTTTGAAATGATTAAAATAAAAAACTGGATGCAAAAGTTCGTTAATTTCATCATTGCTAGTCTCGGTGTCTTCCCCATACAAGATAACACGGGTATCACTTGGAACGTGCCAGCGCATGCTTTTTAATTCTCATTTATCTTGGACTCGGATGTACCAGCGAATGGTGAAACTCCATTGATATGACTCATATTTGAGAGAAGCTTTACGGCGTCGCTGCCTGGTTTGTATGCGCGTGTACTAAGTGCCTGATAATCTTCTAAGTATTTGAGTAGAGGCAAGCCAGCATTTAAAAAAATAAAAAAAAAACGAATCAGAGAAGAAAAAGCGTGCATTAGATGAAAACAAGACTCGGGCGACTATTGGAGATCAGCTGGTGTTCTAGAATACTTTGAAGGGTGAAATTGTGCTGATGATAATCGAACATAGCGTGGCGTTAACTTCTTATATGTACAACGTCATCACATCGTGTGTTCCAGTTTTTGACTGAAATTGGTTGACCCACGGATGTCGCTAATCAATAACGGATTAATTTGCACACATGTAAAAAATTGCATGGTGTCTCAGTTAAAGGGAGAAATTACATGGCTCATAATGAGATGAAACGTAGATATTATTTGGCTTTAATGAAACCCAGCGATGCTTAGGACCAAGATTCAATATTATTCAGATGATTTGGCAATTACAACTTTTGCACGTAACGGCGGCATTGGGGCTTTAATGCTGAAGGCATTTTTTTATTTTAAAAAAATGGATTTGATCCTGACTGCCTTCTCTGTCTTCACTGTCATTGGTCATTCCAATATCTTTGACGTATTCCTTGCAGTCGCTATCTTCAGTTGATGATTCGGTATACGTCAGCGTCTTAAACGTTTTTTTGTGCAAGGTATCATGCAAGGACTTTTTACGTTTCTTATTCTATGTTTCGCTGTTCTTGTTCCAACACGACCCTAACTCAGTTAATTTATTAAGAAGCTCTGGATAAGTATAGGAAAAGCCATAATCTTTTAAGCATCTTTGACGAATAGATAGGATGCATTTACCAAATAGTGACTTAATCTTTCCTCCGAAATTAGTTTTACGACTCAATGGTTATAAATAAAGTAACAGAAATAAGAAAAACCAACAAGTTTTGTAAACGTTAACAAAGAATTTAATTAACAAAGTTATAAATGTTAATATGAGAGGTACAATATGAAGAAGTGAATCTAAGTTAATCCTGGAAACGTTCTATGAAAATCCAAAGCAATGAAAAGTTCTGTATAAATTTTAAAGCTGAAAATGTACTGGTCTGCCAAGAATCGTGAAGTTGTCAAGATGGCATCGTCCAGAACTCCTTCGAATAATTCACAACAGTTCACGAATAATAATATAGTCCAAATAATGATCACTTTCTCTTTTCCACTGAACAGTCCAAACAAATGTTTATCATCTTGATTAATATTTAAGTAAAACATAAAATGTGTCTGCAGGCTTACAACAGGAACACAAGAAACGAGGATGACTCCAAAATCGGAATGGATCTGATTGCTTAGTTCCCTCATTATATACATATTCTGTTATGAATGTATTTCACAATATACCCCATGTGACAGATCTTACCTCGATCTTGCCTCGAAGTTTTCTATTAATGTGATCTAGCCCAACCATAGGAAGCTACTGAATTCTTCTTTAAACGTCTAAACTCCATTAATCCCAAGGCTCCATTAAGTTCTCTTATTAAGATTATTGTTAATAATTATCAACACACACGTAACCATCTATTTATAGATCCTATGTAATTTTACGCTATTCACAGTCTCAGGTGTTGTAGGCAAAATCTAACTAAAGATATTCTGTTCAATTTACAGCCATGAATAAAAAATACAAAAATTAGATAAAACCATGTACCAGAAGTCACAAAAAAATATAGATATATGTAACAGTTACTAAACACTCATGCAATTTAATTCCCGCATTAGCTATGCTCATGAATCGAGTCAAAATACTATATATCTATACAAATCAACCAACAATAATTTGATTTGCTTTTTACATCGACGGTGGTCAAGACAGCAGAAGTCAAGAAAAGTAAGGTTTCTTTGAAATTAAAGGCGAAGTAGAATACTCCATTCCTTGAAAGAAGATCACTAGTGCTAAGCTTGATTACTGCAGGCTTATATGCAATATGATGCGGATGCCACGATTATTAATAATAGTCCATGTAAATACCTGCAGTAGTGTAATGATCTACTGTAATATAACAGTTGCGCCTCGTGAAAACTTTGCTTGGGGCGCGCGGGTTACAATCGCACATACGGGTGTATGAAAATTCCTAGGTGGAAAAAAGTCTTTGGGGATATTAGAATGGGTTTTGGGATTTGGAACTGTGATAATCCTATCGGTCTCCTATTGCCATTATGCTACTGCTTAGAAATATATACAAAGACAAGTCATTGTAGCTTTAAAAGGTTATGGATGTTAAGCAAGTCATTGTAGTTCCAGAAGGTTGGCACCCACTCAACCGTAACCCCATTCAAAGCCCAGACCCGTTTAACTTGGGTCCAATTAGCTTAATTCGCCACGTCAGTTTTGAGTTGTTCTCAAGTAAAATGTCTTCTTGACCATATCTAAAATGAAACTATAGGACTTAATCGAAAAATGGTAAAACAACCTTCAAAATATAAATATATATAACAAATCAATTTACAATACACGCAGAGAAAGTAAATGTAACAGAAGTAATGCATAATCTGAAATTACATGTAGAAATTAAAATATGCGTGGCTTAAGAGTTACTGAAAACAATATGCATTATATACAAATTGGAACATATAATTATGCAGATGACATCAATGACGATTTTAACGACAACGGTGCGTGTAATTATGCTACAATAAATACATTGATAAGTAAAACCCTCGAAACGTACATTCAGTACACCAAAATAACCTGAAAATCGAAATTAGTATTTGGACCCGAATGTTTCCTTCTTTAATGCCGTCCTTGTTTCCTAGTATAGCAAAACATGTCTCCCTTAAAACCAAAACAGATTTTTGCTCCCAAATTTCAAATTGTAACTATAGCTAAATACCACAGAACCGTAGCTCACTTCAAACTTGGAAATGTATTTAGCTGCTCAATTACGTAAAGTGTCCATATTTATCGCGCACGAATAGCTTGTGGTCATGGGCTAAACAAAACACACCTGAACACACACTGGAGCTGATAAATGACGATAAGCAAATATTATTGTAGGTTTATCTGTGGGTCAATCCCCCAGAGGTGAAAATACAGTACTCGTTACACACGTGGACGCCATTGCAGCTGGATGATCCAATAAGTCTTTGCACATTAAACAAGGGACAGCTTTCACGGTAAATTCTTGATAGAAAAATTACATACAGAATAAAAAAATAATACAAAATATTTAGTCAAACATGGACTTTACAATAGATCCAGAGGGCATGATTTACGAAAGGGAAATTAAAGTGAGTTTTTGAAGTCCGAAACGTCCCAGATATTATTGGAATGATTGATTTGATTTTTATGAAAATTTTTAAAAGCTCGCAACAGTGTTGACATAAATTTATGCAAGTCAATTAGGACAGGGAAAACATGCACACACTAGTCAGTGACTAACATCAGTCAAATGCAGAGCGACTGGGAAAAAGTTGACAATGATATCTACTTAAAGCTCAGTACAGGTATGTGTAAAATGCTTAAACCCACACTCAGGTTATTTCGATTGTTCACTAGGGCTTCTTAAAAGCGACATCCTCTCTCTCACTCCATTATTAATTTCTCCTTATATTAATGATATGGAAACTACATTACTATGAAATATATACACGGGTATCATTGTAGAAGAAATTTCTCTACATCATTCATTGCTCGTTCTTTGCTGATATTACAGTGACATTTTCAGAGACAAGAGGTGAACCGCAATCATCCATAGCTACACGCATGTTGTATTATACGGAATGCATTTGCAAATATTGATAAAAGTTGTTGTTTCTGACAAAAGAATTAGCAGACAAACGTTTTATTTAAACATGGAGTCGTGTTGCTAGACATTATGAATATGTGGATAACTTGAATTATTTAGGACTTATTCTACTAGCAGAGGCTCGTTTCGAAGTCACACACACACACACACACACACACACACACACACAGGTTTTGCTATACTTTTGAGTAATGCTAACAATATACAATGTCCAGTGAACATACTGTCTGATAATTTAGAAAATATAGCGGTTATTCTAAGGTAAAACTATCTACCAATACTTCCTTTGTGTATGTAGAGTGTGGATGATATCCACGTGAAGTAAAAATATATGTAGAGTGTGGATGATATCCATTTTAAGTAAAAAGATATGTGCGTATCACTGAATATTGGTTGAAGACAGAAAATTGTATTCTTCACAAAGTATAACATTTATTGCTTACCTGCGATGAAAATAATTATTTATACTTTGTTTCTAATGTGAAAAGATATCATTAATCTCAGCCAGATATCTTCCATTTTATCGCTTTTTAATCAAAGACTAAATAACACGTTTTATTCTGGTAGGGGTTCTGCAGTTGCTTGGAACATGTCATATTTGAATATAGATGAATAAGATACCTTCAAAACCGCTTGTAATCTTAGATTAATTGATAATGGCAGAAAAGCTTGTTGGATTTGAGGGTTTTACTGTATTTATAATTATGACATAAATCGACACAATAAGAAAATGGGTTCAAGGAAAGCGAGCTGAGGATAGTATAATTTTTATACAGAAAACATACTCATGTAACATAGACACTGGGATTTAAAACTTAGTCTCAAATCCACGAGTAGCTAAAACAATAAAGCATTGGTGCTGAACCTATAAAAATAAAGACAACTCCTGAACCTATAAAAATAAAGACAACTCCTGAACCTATAAAAATAAAGAAAACTCCTGAACATAAAAAAATAAAGCAGTTTGAAACTAAATTATAGGGCAGGTTTTTCTACATTTAAGTTTACAAGCCAAGAACACGTGAGACCACGTCTTCCAAAGCTTAAAATATCATATTGTACTATGACATGTAAACCATGCTTCAGTCTCTGTCTTGGTAATGTATGTTTCTTACATTTAACAATATAACGATAGGCAGTCTCATCGTCCTCTCTACATGTGCACACAGTGGCGTAGCTTGGGGAGGGCAGGGGAGGGGGAGAGTTGTCCCCGGGCGCCATGTGCCAGGGGCGCCAAAATGAGGAAAATACAACTATTCGTTATCTCAGATGCACTCGAAGGGGGTGCCAAGTTTATGTTTTGTCCCCGGGTGCTAAGTACCCTCGCTACGCCACTGTGTGCACAATGGGCGCCAAGAAAATTTGAAAATAAATGATTATTTAAATCACTGCAGTTGTTTCTTATCATAGTATAAATAAATGATGATTTCCTGTTACCAGTATAATAATACAGTGGGACATAATTAGGTGTAGGTGTAATTTTATGTTTAAACATTAAATAATGTGTTTCATGTTTCATTGGATCCGGCAGAGTGTTCCAAACGTTTAAAGTAGAAAATATATAAAAAAAATTCTGGAGATTTTGTCTAGTATATATTTGTTGAAAATTATTTTTTTTTCAAACTATTTTGTTGTGTCCAACTAACGGAGTTAAAAGATCTTGGAGGTAAGTGGGATAAGAATCATTTACAATTTTGTGAAATGTACATAGTTTATGAAATTTTATTCTTCCCGATAATGGGATCCAATCGGTTTCTTGGTAAATATTGTTAGTAGAAGCGCTACGGGGAAATCCAGTTAATTATTCCAGCCTGAAGTTGCAGTCTTTCGAGTCTTAATAAATCATTTGCAGAGCAATTATCCCATATTATATCGAAGGGCGAATATAAAATACACGAATTCTTTGTAACGTTTTCCGACCTAGACTGTACTTAATGGACCTAAGACATTTAGCAGATATTATTCATATGTTTCGAAAGGCTACCAGAGTTAGTGAATGTCAGACCAAGGTGACAATGATGCTCAACAAAATGTCGAAGCTCCTTTTGAAACCCAAGATCGGGAAAATTCTGGGTCTAATTGGTTGGAGAAAAACATCGGTCTTTAAAGCAATACTTGCTAGCCATTGTTCTATAGTTTTTATATCAGACTCTAGCACATGTTTGAATTCACTGGCATTAAATGAGGAATAAGCTAGTGAACAATCATCAGCAAAACGTCTTGTGTCACTCTGTAGATTATCGGCAATGCCACTTACATATAAATTCTTTCTGATATTCACGTTCTCTCTGTCTATCTTGTATGTGTTGTTCCTTTTTTTTCTGTCATATATTCAATGTCAGGGTCGGGGTCTTTAGGAACTTGTCGCTGTGGTGGTGTGTACCAGCTTCCTATAAAATCTTTCCATAACATTTCACCTTCTGTAATCTATCCACTCCTAAATGCATATAGTATTTCTACAAAATGAGCCACAGATCAAACAATCAAGAACACTCATATAAAATGTCTGTCGTGGATATTAAAAAAGCTACAAAAGCCACAGTGGAACAAGTGACAGCGTCTAATGGGTCAGCAGAAGCACCTGGTCCATTTCGTAAGATAGCAAAAACTTACCAAGGTTTTTTTTTTTTTTTAAAAAAGGCGATCTTTACAAATTCTGTATTCATTGCTCTCAACAGAGCTCTCGACTGGAAAGAGCACATGATTAAAATGCCATCAAAGACGCACGATAAATACACGGAGAGGGAATGGCCTAAGACGGTATTCAGGGAGTTTATTGGAAAAAAAACAAGTTAAGGTCAAATCAGTGGTAATCAAACAATACAGGTCCGAGGTGCTCCGCGCAAACATCTCATGAAATTCATCCCACGTGTGTTTAGCGTCACACCAAGTACAATGAATATTTCCAAGACCATGCGCGTGAATGCCACAAAATATCATCAACAAGTTACAGTTGTCACATATCACTTTAGGAACATGTGCGTATCGTTGATTCATTGTATTTTGTTGATTCATGCGTATCGTTGTATTTTTGTGTCGGCTACATGAAATATTTGTGCGGGATTGACTTGGTTCTCAAGCTGAACATCATCGTACACGACAAGATTGATTTTGTTTGCATCCAGAGAGTCAATAGAAGATGCTTCGTCAATGGTGGGAAAGAAATCGACGGAAGTTCAGCTTCTCCTGGTAACACCATCGCTTCTCATAGATCTTTTATTACTTCGCGCTTTTTGACAATCTTTTAAAACATCATTACACGGTTGATCATCAGCCGATGGTGCAATCACGTTCAACCGATCCCAGGTTAACCATCATAAAACCATATTTAAGAACAATTGTGTTTTTCCTTATCCAGCTGGACCAATGATCAGTGCACGAACTGAGTTTGGAAACACGGTTCCACCACCATGTCTAGAGAGTTTAGGTCTTTGCTTGTGCCGATAAGTCAGTGACATGGAAAGGGGAGCTTTTCAAATCGTTGATCTTACTCAAATCGTTCTTTTGCCAAAAGCATTTTGCGAATTTCCATGCTCAGGATGTTCTTGGATAAGACATTATTATAATACGACCATGTCTTCATACTGTATGCGATGTCGTGCCAAAGCACGTGCCGCAAAATTCAACTCGATATCAGACACGTAATGGACAAGCAGCGTTTACTGGAAGTGTTCGATGTGGAGCAAAGGAGTTCACGTTCATCAGGAATGCCGCATAGACGCTCAAGTTTGTGGCATTGATATCACGGCTGCATTGACCATTAACAATGTTACCAGGGACACCATGGAGTAAATACCATGGTGAAAAACACGTTCTAGTTACAGTTAATGTGGGCTTAGTATATGGCTAGATATACGACTTGATTCTAACAACTAACCAAAGCCTGGTGAGGCACCTATCAACCGCGTTGATAATGCATGTTACAACATGACCTTGCTAATAAAGTATCAGATGATATCCGTTCACGCCATCGAGCCGGCGTGGATCTCATCCATGACTTGAATTCGAGTAATCCAACACTGGGAGAAAGAATCGCAATATGGCCGTTAAAGGAGGTATGAAAGTCAAGATTGCATTCGGTGGATAGAGTCCACTCGGCTCTGTCTCGTGGACAAAAGTCCACTCATTAAAAGTAAATTATACCGATGCAAACAAACAAGGAATGGATACAAAAGTCGGACATTATCCAAAATATGGTACAGCCCTCGTGGATATTATATAGGTGAAGCCGCCGTGGAACAGCTAGGCAGTACAGAAAAGGTAACTCATGAGATTGCTCGAACATGGTTGGCCAGACAAGCGATGCGGCAAATTTACCTGTCAGTACCTAGAAAAAGTTCGATGTTTAAACACATAATTAGGTACATCAGGTTGATTTGTTGTTTTTTCCACATAATCGTGATAAAAGGAAGCTGAATCATTGACGTCAAAAGATTCTGCAAGTGTCTGAGATGTTCTCGAACGCATTTATGCACGCGGCGAACTCCCATTGCCATTATTGTTACAAATGGATCCTGGTAAAGAAGTTCTCTTATGTGTCGCTGCGCTGTTGACCAAACACCGAGTGAGTACGTGTCGGAAAGGTCAATGTACAACCTGACCAATATACTGTGGAATGATTTAATCGCAAACTTGCAGAACGGTTATTTGGTCATCAGTATGCGCAGAAATTGTTGATGAGCGGTCTCAGGAACAGGTACGAAAACAACGAATTCACATCCACGACTGGATTAAAACCAGCCAATGCGAATCGACTAATAGAGGCCCTGCCTCCAATCAAAAAATGCTTTCACAGCCAGTACCGTTACAACCACTGATTATCACTGGCCAAATATAACACCAATAAAATCTCCCATTTAAAAAACGATTGTCAATTTTGTTTACGTTTGTAACTGTCCTTGGTGGAACCCATGATAGTGTTACAATGTAACTGGATCCACGAAACGGTTGATACGGTAAGAGATGTACCTCGAATTGGCCGTATCTTTCGAGAGTCCATTCCGATCCTGCATTGGTGTATCTGTGCAACGTTTCGAGAATCTTTTCAATGCCTCTGTCAATTTCATCCCTGATGGAGCCGTCGTTCTTGAAGCAATAGCAGATGCAAGACGACGACAACGGTTTTCTTCATACCCACTTAATATCCCAAGGATGTCAAATTTTCTTGCACCTCTTGGTATTCGGATAATATGCTCACGTGAAATTGTTTTAGTTGCTGTATCGTTGTTTTATTAGAAACTCTTGCTGTTGTTGCAGTTGCAGTGGCAACCGGTGGTGGTGGTGGGTTCTGTATAATGATGGGTCTCTTTAATTCAAGTATATCAGCCTTTCTCATACGACTTGATATATATATTTCATGTTGCCGTGCGAGCTGTTTCAGCTGTGGTACGTTAGACATGTTGATAAAAGGGGAAGGCGGCTATAATTAAGAATTACATCAATGACTTGTTTTAATTGTTGTATTTTATTAACACCAGAATCTGAAATTGCTTCAATCTTGGTTATTATTTCATTATTTCTGTTTAAGTTTTATTTGTAACTGTCTCTGCAGTCGCTTGTACTTGTGCAGCCTCAGGTGTTGATGATATCCGGTTTACGTTTATTTTTCGCGCCTGATAGTATTCACGAGCAGATCCACATGCTCAGCAAAGTTGATTATGTCACCTGACTCCGATGCCACACTTAAGACATGGTCGAGAGACCCGGACAATGATTTATGACCATCGTATGTGTTTTACAGTATTCGTAATGACATGTCCTGCTGCAAAATTCGTATTTTCCAAGGCACTTATTACGTCCGTACGAAACGGTTCGTTATATGCATACATGCAAGCGCTTATCTAATTTATGGAAACACGGTTCAAATGTGCCCGTTGACGCTTTGTTATCTCTTTTTCTACATCATATGGTATACTGATTATAAAGATTGGTGGGTAGTGACCCTCGCCGGTCCATTACGTAACTTTATGGTAACTCGATATTTGAAATAAGGTTTTCTCAGCTAAGAACTCGTTATTTTTGGTATCATCAAAATCAATTGCAAACATGAATAAGATAAATTCTAGTGCCTCATTAGCACAAACGAGTCCAAAAGACCCGTCACGACAAAGTATTGAGACAACCCGAAATAGACTACGTTATGTGTGTTGGAATTCTGTGACATCACATTTCTGAGAAAGCGTCTGAAAGTTGTTGTCGGTGTTTGCGTTGCTGTTGTTCTACGTCGTTATAATACTTTCCGTATATCCTCTGAAGAGTAGCGAGTTCGGATGCCATACCTATATTATTTATTTAATTAGCCCGTTCTTGCAAATCCTCATCATTACAGCTAGAAGAAGTCTCACTAACATCATCAAAACTTTTGAGACTCAGTGGGCGAATTATTCCTCTTTTGCGGGTGCACTTTTTCATGCACAATAACCTGCAGATCCTTTTAACTTTATTTTCTTCATAGATCTGCCCAAGTTTTTTCGTTCCATTTCTAAGGTCACTCCCAAGTTAATCAACTTTTAGTGCGTGTCGATTCTGTTTCTGTGAACGCATATGACATATTTTGGGCCTATGTATGATGCATTCAGTCGATAAAGCGAAAACAGTTTATCCGTTACACCTTTGATATTCCAGTCGTTTAGTAAGTTAATGCATCTGTTAGAGGCCTCTATACATTCCTTTAAAATATTTTGAGAATCAATCTGATTTTGTGCCACGTATTATACCATGGTTACGTCTTTAATAAAAGAAGATTCCTTCGCCAAGCAGTGCCTGTTTGAATAATCGCGTTGAAATTATTAGCACGCAACTAATTATAAGCATGGATTTATGTGCGGTTTTTACAATCAATTAATGTGTGCGGTCTAGATCAGTTTTAAGTACGAGTCAAAGATTATGCGTTCAACGTACCCATCACTAATATCGACCTTATAATTATTTAATTGACTTTTGTTTTCCTAATTATTCAAAGAAATATTTTTCACATCGAAAGTTAGACTCGATCTGGCAATGATTGTTTCAAAGTCAGACCACTGTCCGTGTTAATAAGCTGAATGAAAATTCTCGTATTTGACGTAAAGAAATTGCCTGGAGTAATACGTGATATCCCCCACCCCCCATAGCGAGGCCAATATTGCAGGATATGCCATTAGACTCTTTCCAGCACGTTCACCAAAATAATAGACTCTTTCCAGCACGTTCACCAAAATAAGCTTGGGTATCTTGCAATATTAGCAGATTCTGTAATAGCCGGTACAAATTTAACTTGTGTATCAGGATTACGCCTTGAATTTTTTTTTGGTACGCCGAGATCAGTACCACTAAACCAGATCAAAACAGCCTCTCTCTCTCTCTCTCTCTCTCTCTCTCTCTCCGAATTTAGAGACGAACTTCTTCTTTGATTTATAGCACCAGGTTATTACGAGTTGTTTATCTCAATTACGCAGCTAAAATCAGAGGCCTGGTTATTGATCTAAACATCATAGCTGCTGCTCCTGTAAAATCATTTTCAGTACGAGTTGACTGATTGTGTATCGATCAGTACTACATACAACCAGATTTATGACAAAGCAAAGTAACACCGAGCAACATCAAAAACTGGAGTAGTAGTTAATTGCTATGTTGCCTTTTTGGGACTCTTTGACACTGACATCCGTCGTAGACTCTACCGCCCATGACTGGTCCGCATGCGTGGAAAATTAAATTGTTAAACATGCATGGGTCGCAAATGGGATAAAAAGTCGTGAGGGGCAGAGGCTATGACAGGTGTCAGGAACCCAACGGGCCAAAGAAGGCAAAAACTGTCTATACCTACTACTAATTCAATGGCGTGAACGTCTTTTCCTGCAATAAATAAGTATGGACTTAATGGGTCTCTTTGACGAAACCCACTCTCTAGATCAACGAACCGAGACAGGAAACGATTGTTGATGACGCTGGTTTCGACTTGTTTCAAAATACTGACAAACGTTGACTAATAGAATCAACAAAATTTAAAAATTTAAGAGGATTTTCCAAAAAAGATCTTATTTGGGAGAGTCAAATGATTTCTCAAAATCAATTAATAAGAAGATATTTGCAATTTCTGTACATTTATTTAATATAATAAGATTTGTATTATTTAGCAGCTTACAACATTTCTATTTGTGACCGCATCGGTGGACTAGTGGTTAGAGCGTCCTCCTCAGATACGCGAGGTCGCGGGTTCAAAGCCCGGCCGAGTCATGCCAAGAATTATCGTTACGTGTAGGCTCGTACAAATGTAACAAAAGAAAAGAGTGAAGTCAACAAGCTTTGTAAATTTTAACAAAATAATTTATTTCCTTGAAAACAATGTAAAAATAGGAAATAGGACTTACGATTTGTGAATATAATCCAAAAATTAATCCTAAAATTGAAAAATATAAGTCTTATCACTAAATAGTTCTAATTGAATCCAGGTTCGAATCTCGATGAAATTCCAATATGGAGGCGATGACGTCAGATGAAGTCATTGTACTTATGGCAACAGATCCTCGTTAAATCACAGTTTATAATGTTTCCGTTTAGAATTCCAGAATAAATTTCCACTGAATGTTTTTGTCCCAGAATTTTCATAAAGAAAAGCACTTGTTTTATATTCTAGAGAATATGAATTATTAAATTCCAAAAATATAAATGAACTTCAAAACAATCTGGCTTCAACAATTGAAACACCTTGTACCTTCAAAGTGTAAACATACGACTGAATGGAAAGTTCTGAGAGTAAGTATTAAACCCAACTAAAACGTCATTTCATTCACGAGAGATGGGTCACGTGGTCTCTTAACATTGAACAGCGCAATAAAAAAAAAAAATGACAATTATCACGTAGCTAGAATAGCCCTATCTAAGAATCAAATTCTCACAAATGAAAATAAATTAAAAAGAAAGACTGTTTGCAACTTAGCTAACACGCGGGCCGAAATGACCTTGGTAATAGCCAATCGTATTCACCCGATGTTTACAAGATCTATGAACCAGGGTGAGCTAAAAATAGTGCTAATGTAATACTTTTTACGTTCTATTCAGGTCAAAACAGAGACTAACTTTACTGGGAAAATATCAAATCCAGTAAATATTACCATTGCAATAAAATATAATGAAACAAAATAAAATAAAAAAGAATTTTAAAACTAACACACAAGCAATTTAATTACATATACGTAACATTATAAAAATTAAGAGGTATAGTGTTAGTACTGGTCGGACTGGTGTCAGGATAATGTAACTGGGTGGGATATGATCTGTGGCATGATGCCTCAGTGCTAGACATCATTATAAACTGCCACACTGCAGACATCGTAGGGATATGACATAAAAATTGTTAAAGCTACGTTAAAAATTCATATCACACATACACACACATACATTCACACAGACACATTTGTATGTGTTACTATTATCAAACTACTTTTTACCTGTATATGCCTTACTTACTGCAGTAAAATATTAACATGGAAAGCGATAATAGAATTCATCACCCGTTTTGAGAAACCCACAATTGACACATTGTTTCATTTCTAAACTTTGCCTTCTTCCAGGCTCAGTCGAGAAACTTTGCACGGACCTGTCTAATAAGTATTATATATGATTGTGGCACATGTGTTAAAAATAATTCTGATTTAACAGATCATAAAATATTGGGGCAGTTCTCCTTTTAGAAGAATCAAATGCAATGACAAATTTTAATATAATGGTCTTTTAGTCTCAGTATGTTTTGTTTAGTGAATCAGGAGAAAGTATTTGTTTACGGTAACCATAAATTACCGAGACCCAAATCGCACACAATTTGTTTCAGAAATAAAAGCCATTTAAGATTTTAGATACCACTAGCCAGCATCCGGTAACATGGTATCATACAGTTTTGGGGGAATTTGACTAATATCTCCAGTAAGAATCCAAGACCAAAACATAATAGCTCTAATTGTGATGAAAATTCCTGAAGGAAACCTATCAGCCTCTGTATATATTGGGGTATATTTCCAAAATAAATATGTTTGTAAGAAAGTTATGCGAACTGTTTCGACTATTATCGCTAAAAATCACATAGCTCACAGCCCATATAACAATACAGACATAACAGTATAAACAAAATACTTCAACTGTAAATCCAATGGTAAAGACATATGTTTTTTCCTTTTGTATAGAGCAAAGAAGGCTTTTAAGTATGTACAGCGATTCTTTGTTTTGCTAAACAAAATAACCATTGTGTTTGAAAAGCAGCCCTAAGTGTAAATACTGATCAACTATTTAAACTGACATGTCACCAAATGCAAAAGAAAAATAGCAAGATTGCCTTGAGTCAAATATGATTACTTTTGTATTTATTTCGTTGGCCTTACTAGAAAGACTTTTACTTACTTCAAATTACAATCAAGACATATAATAGACTGATCTTACCAAGCCATTACAAATTACAACAAAGAAATGGGTCCAAGTATTTGGAACTATTTTGTTACACTCTTAACATAAATACGTCTCCACCAAGCTGGTCGGCGTAATGATACTATCCAGAATTATATAGTAAATTGCCAGATAGTGGAAGTGTTTATTTTGAGTCGGTTGTGAAGAGTGGCACTATACAGATACAGCACACCTTGACGTAAACTACAAACTATAATGAACACTAAGGCCAAATTAACAGTCACTTGTCTCTTTCAATGCCTCGTCTGCTTTCTTCACTTTAAATCACTGTATTCCGAAACTGTTCTTGGTGAGGAGACAGATGAATTCGATTTCGACGGCATCCCCGGGGTTCACCATCAGTTCGAGGTGCAGGTGGGAGCTGGGAGAGAAGAATGTTTCTACCAAAAGTTAAGGGAAGGCGCAAACCTGGAAGTGACCTACAAGGTACTGTCAAGTCTTTGTGTGTGTGTGTGTGTATATATATATATATATATATATATATATATATATATATATATATATATATATATATATATATATATATATATGTGTGTGTGTGTGTGTGTGTGTGTGTGTGAGTGTGAGTGTGAGTGAGCCGGGCGTTGTACAGTAGAAACAACACCTCGGTCGTGGGGTTTATTTAGCGTCAACGATATAAGATAAAAGAAAATCAGAGGGGAAAAAAACCCGACATGAAGACCCTAAACATCCAGATACTACAACTGCATTCGACATAATAGGCGTAGACACAATGAAAAAGGTGTCGTTAGTCCAGAGACGATACGACGAGCGCCTAGGGCATTTATTAAGTGAATGGCGCTGATAGTTATCGTCGCCTTCATGCGTCTCGTGCACTGATCGATCCCTCACTCTCACTCACTCACTCACGTGCTCACTCATGACAAACACGCATCTGGGACACACACACACCCACCCACACACCCATATAATACAAATCATATGGCCAATAACAGTTCTTTCAAGTAATAATAATAATGTTTGAATCCTCAACTTCGATAATAATGACAACCGTTTATAATTTATATGTGTATATATCTCTGAAATCGTGTTATAACATGTTTTATATTGTGTGACTGGTACAATTGATATTTGCCTAGAGGAATGGTACTGCCCCAGTTCTCGTACATGTATAAAGGCCATGAATTTAGAAGACTTACAATGGTTGCTAAACTTTGTAGACAACTTATATATAAATATTCGTTACATCTTTGCTACCTTTTTATCTCGGGCATGGCAGTCATTTTATATGTATATAGGGTGTCGACAAGGTGAGTGTCCAGGTAAGTGACCGGTTATGCTTGCGTAGCGCTTAACTCCACTACTGCACAAATTGCTATATATATTTGTATACATATGTTTCAAGTCATTCGTCGGTACCCCGTCTAAATTGTCATGTCAAGTCAATATCATAGGATGGTAGCTACTAAAAATGTTAATCGTGTAGTGGAGTACTTAGTAGCAGGCATACCAGCGAGCAACCCGACTGATGGAAGCTGTGCATCATGGGAAAAGGTACGGAGGTTTGCTAAGATGGAGTACGCTAGTTATCCGCCGTCTCATGAAAACCAAAAATGTGACGCAGCTGTCAGCGAAAACGAGACAGAAATGTAAACAACCAAAATTTACTCTCATAATTGAATATGAACCAATTGCCCTTTTAAGGATTTCTTAATCTTTTATGTATCTAAGCCATTTTTGTATGACTCAGAAGCTTTACACAGTTTTGAGTCAACTGCATAGCGTTTGAAAAATTTGATTCAAAGATAAAATTTTTGTTCATGTTTAGATTATAAAATGCTTCTTTAGATTTAAAAAGATCTTTCTGAAATGTTTCGCAGTCGTTCGAAAAATATTTAACTTCAAACAGCAAATATGACTCAGTTTAACTGATCCTGAAGAAATGTACGCAGAAGTGTAATTGATGTGTAGCTGACGGTCGCGACAGGAAAGCGTTGCAAGGTATTTCAGGAAGGGTTTTTATGTTTATGGAAATCTTGGACGTGACCCTTAAATACAAATGTAGTTTTCCGGAAACCCGTGCAGTCAACATACAATTTATTTAGCTTTTAGCAATATCACTTGATTTGATGGAAGAGGAATAAATGCACATTATAGAGCAGTTGACATACTTTTGACGATTGCGACGGAAATGGGGTTCAAGTTATATCAAACATAAAATGTTATGCTTATGTCTGATCATGATACTGCACTGAAATTTAAACCTTTTCAGTTATTTTGCAGTTTGCAAACAACGTATTTTGCATAAGAATTATAGTACCAACTATGAATTGATTTAATGGAAAGTGGAGAAATGCTTTTATTACTGTATATATGTCTCTGCTAAAGATTGGACACACTTATCATTGTAATGTAAGCATTGGGTATGTCCTTTACTCTGGTACCGTCGGCCAATTTTGGATAAGTTGTATGACTCTCTTTGAACATTTGTGATTCTGGATATAATCCTACGTGCAGCATTAGAAAATCATACGTCTGAGTTTAATCGTCCATAGGGTATTTCAGCTATACTGCAGTACCTTGGCAAGTGGTTTGATTCTACGCTGAACGCAACAAACAACATCAAACTGGTAAACAACAAGGTATACGAAGGAATGAGCAAGATGGCCAGGTCGAAGAAGGAATGAGCAAGATAACCAGGTCGAAGAAGGAACGGGCAGAACTGACAAATTCAAGTCATGGATGTACCAGAATGGAATACATCATATACTGATGATATAGGAGATAGCAATAGTAATGATTGAGGGCGACGAGAGAAAAAAAATCAGCAAGTATCTGCGCCGATGGCTTAGATGGTGGGATGGCATGGAATCCCACCATCACTCACGAGAGCTGGGCTCCACTCCAGGTCTGGAATGCTTGAGATACTAATGACATCAGTGGTCGAAGAGTTAAAGGCAGCCAAGGTAAAGTTATTTATGACTCTGAAGCACTCCCTGGACTAGAGGACAAAAGTCGCAGGTATTGAAGCCAGGACTGGACGAGTGGTCAGTTTCCTGTGTAAATGAGCAGCAGATTGTAGACTCTAGCACAAAGACATTGTGGGAAATTGTAGACTCTAGCACAAGGACATTGGGGGAAATTGAAGATTCTAACACAAGGACATTGTGGGAAATTGTAGACTCTAGCACAAGGACATTGTGGGAAATTGTAGACTCTAGCACAAGGACATTGTGGGAAACACTAGCTCTGAAAGAACAGATTTTAGTGCAGGCCATACCTGGTGCTGGAAGGAGACTATCTCGTTTGGGAGAAGGTCAATGATCCATGATGAGCTACAGAAAGTGAAGACAAGGAGTCGACGATCCAAGGATGTCCATCTCGGAAGCCAAGGAGAAGGAACCAGGTGGTCTTTTCTATAGGGAAAGTTAACGTGGCCAGATATCTGGAATTACAAGCCTCTTCGAGAATCATGCGTGTCCTGTCTGTGATGAAAGAGTTAGAATAAGGCCGGCATGACGCTAAGGCAAGGCTGAGGCATGACAGGATTCTCCGAGAGATAGCATATATTTTGGAGGGCAGAGAAAAAAAATACTAGTATGAACCACTACAGGAAAACTGTATAAACTTTGTTAAAGTGGGAGAAACCCGTAAGACCTCATCGGAAAGGACGAAAATCTTGGAGGAATCAGTGAGTTGAGAGATGATGTTTCAATCTGAAGCTGCTGTCTTTACGCAGATAACGCGACATTGTCCTTATAGATCTGAAACAGAGCAGAGAGAGAGAGAGAGAGAGAGAGAGAGAGAGAGAGAGAGAGAGAGAGATTATTGCAGTAATATAATGACTGGCTCATCAATGAAAAGGTTAGTAAAGGCAAAAGATTATAATTTATTTGGTACCAACTACAAAACATTATGGAAGCTAATTAAAATGATATATGAAAAATAGCGTTTAAATTTTACAGACCGATAGACAAATGCACTTGGGGAACAGAATGCCATGATCATCTCGTACAGATTTATATGGAATTAAATAATTTGCTTGCGTTTTATATTTATCGAGAAAAATAAGGTTATGTTCTTTATTATGAGTTAATTTTAGAATAGTAACAAATTTCGTTCAGCACCAATCCAAAAACAGCCTAATTAGCTTTGGACCTCTAACTTCTGGAACGGGTAAAGTTCTAAATATTAGATTCTTTAAATTCCTACATATATAACAAAAGACATTTAGTTTTTTTACTTGTAATAATTTGTACACATTATACAGTACATAATAAAAGCCGTTCTAAAAGTTAGAGAAAATGCAATACAGGCAACTATCCCGAAAAAAACGAGCATTTTTCTGTTACTCCCAAGACGAACATAGTATTCTTTACAAACTTTGTCACGATATTTTGGCCCAACGATCATTACATCCGCAAATACTCCACTAGAAGGATATATACATTCAGCAAAGACACACGAAGCTAATCAAAAATAGAACGTAACTGAGGACTCCAATACAATTGCTCCACTTGGAGAAAGAATTTTGAGTACGAGACTTGCAACCAGATAGAGTCCCAGTCTTAAGTTTGTCATTCAGAGATAGATGTTGAGGAAGTGGAAGAATGACGGACGAGGAGGACTAGCTCTGTCTGCCAAGATTGGGAGAAAAAAAAAGCTTAATAAGAATGTTTCTAGAAATAGCGTAAGCTTTTGAGATCGTTCAATGATGGCAAGCTGAGCACTTTAAGATGAAAATAGAGTAAAGAAGGTACTCTTAACATTACGATACTAGGGATCAAACATTAGGCATCAGACGAGTAAAGACTGATAACGACTTCGTCATTCGGGTTGTGTTCGTATTGTTATAAATAAAACAAATGCGAATCTGAGTCCAGACTGTACAAGTCGGCAGATACGGACAAGTCTCACACTGCCCATTAACTCTCTTCTTGCCGTCACTCTCACACAGCCAGTAGACACAGACAGCACAACGATCATTTAATTATTTGGTTTTTTTTAGTCAAGTTTAATACAAAGAACATTGCACACTTTGTCGCACCTCAAACATTTCTACATCGAAAATTAAGATGTTTTATTTCCATTATGAATCCATATTTCTAACAGTTGTACAATACAGCCTTTGTAGTAGACGCGTTTTATTATGTACACACATTGTATCTTCCATATCTCCATTCATTCATTCATTATTTATTCTATAAAAGTAGCAAAGGGTGTTACTAAATTTTTATTACTACTTTTAATTTTATAGGTACTACGGGGTAGTGACAGAAACGTAAATGTTTTCCTCAGAGGTCCTAGCCAGGCAGTCATAGATTCAATAATAAATGCACCAGATGGGGATTTTGAGAGGGAAGTGGTAGAAACAGGTAAGTTAAACTCTATCCCAACCTATAAATTATGTACAGGTATAACTATTTCTTACTGTTCTGCAGCTTACCTGTATACGTGCTTGCTGACAGAGACATATATATTTAAAAGCTGTTCGGCGAGCAGACACACAGATGGAAAGATAAATATACAGGTAAACATAAGGGCTGAAAGAGGCATAAGGATGGAGAGACAGGCGGATTATAAATAAATTGACATATGGAAAGTTCTCTTAAAGCTAACGTGCAAAATGGCATAAGCACATCAATACACATGAACCCTGTTTCTGCTTGGCTAATCTCTTCATTGTTTTATACTCGTGTATTTACACGTCTAGCTAGCTAGTTATTGTATTCGCACATCCTCCCGTTTGCTATTACCCACCTACTGATATTAAAAACGAAAAGCATCAAGAATATAAAAAAAATGCCCAAAACTTAGTCATTTCAGTCATGGATTTATAATTTCGAACCTAACTGTCGCCAAGGAGTCCCTAACACTGTAGACCTATTGGCCCCTCAAAGCAAACGGAAACTCCCAAAGTAAAGTCATCATCATCATCATCATCATCAGTCCCGTAGTCTGGTAGACCGTTGGGGCACCACACAAGACCGAACAGTCAGCTTCCTCCATTCCTCTTGATTTTCCGTCTTTCTCATTGAGTCGCTCAATGTCAAGCCTGTCCAATCTCGAATGTTGTCTTCCCAGCTCTTTCTCTGCCTGCCTCTCTTTCTTCTTCCTTGTACAGTGCCTTGCAGGATTGTCTTGGCAAATCCTGATGATCGCGAGATATGCCCATACCACTGCAGTTTACGTTTTTTCACTGTGCACGGGAGGTCTTCGTGAGGCCCAATGGCTTGTCTGGTCCTTTGCCGTATTTCTTCATTGGTGACACGGTCTTTGTATGAGACGCCGAGGATCTTTCGGAAGCATCTCATCTCTGTGGCTTGTACCCTTTTCTCTAAGTCAGCTGTTATGGTCCATGATTCACAGGCTTAGAGAAATATGGAGATAACCATTGAGTGCGTCAGTAAATTAGCAGACAGCAAATTCACTGTCCTTTTCTCGTGTCGTCTGCGTCCAATATCTGCAATACTGAAATAGTTCTAAAATAAATTTGACAAATAAAAAGTAGGAACTCTTGTATACACGCGTTCAAAGAAAGTAATTCAAATATATGAATTATTGAGATTATCAAACAAATCCGTTGTTGCTTGAAAGCATAGACTCGCCCATGCAAATATGGCGACCGTTTATTAAAGAAACTGCCGTTTGATTCAAGACGCCAACAAGCTGACAGTGTTTGAGAGTCCCTGGTTGCCAGGTTAGATATCATAAATCAGTGAATGAAATGACTAAGTTTTGTGCATTATTTATATCCTTGAAGCCCTTTTTGTCTTTAAAATCGATAGGAGGTTCTAAAGAAACGGGATGGTGCAATAATATTATAGCTGGCAGTCTGACTAGTTACATAGATAGATAAGTAGATGAAGATATTGTTACGTATAGGCTCGTTCAAAAGTAACAAAAGAAAAGAGTGAAACCAACAATCTTTGTAAGTTTTAACAAAAATAATTTATTTCCCTAGAAAACACGGTGAAAAGGTAAAAATAGAAATAGGACTTACAGTTTGTGAAGACAATCCAAACATTTATCCTAGTACTAAAAAAAAATACAAGTCCTATCACTAAATAGTTTTAACTGAATCCAGGTTCGAATCTTGATGACGTTCCAAGATGGAGGATGATGAGGTCAGGTGAAGTCTTTATACGAATGTCAAGAGTTCCACGTTGAACCACAACTTGCAATGTTTCAATTTAGAATAAATTCCATCGAATGTCTTTGTCACTTGTATAGTTCTCCAGGGAATAAATTATTATATTCTAAAAAATAGATGAACTTCTGAACAAGTTGTCATCTATGATAAAACATCTCGAGCTCCAAAGATGTGAAAATACAACTCTTTATGGCACCTACTAGAAATATATCCTTCTTCTTGAAGATATATTGTACGACTGAATATTTCACGGGGATCTGAGTATTTTTAAACTGAAATAAGACGTCATTTCAGGCGCGCACGATGGAACGTGTGGCAATGTCGCAATAAACAATGCAATTTCACGTGGATCATCAAAATGACCTTGGCAATAACCAATCCTTTTCGCATAGTGTTTACTTAAATCGACAACCATGGCATGCAAAAATCGTGCTTATGCGAGTCATACTAGATAATATCTCTTTCAAAAATATCAGATCCCGTGAAACTAATCATTACAATGAAATGTAATGATAAAAAAATAAAATAAAAAAGAATATTAACATTAAGACACAAGTATTTAAATTATATATTCGTAACAATATGTAGACTGACAAATATGCACACACACACACACACACACACACACATATATATATATATATATATATATATATATATATATATATATATATATATATATATATATATATATATATATATATATATATATGTATTCCAACACACAAACCTATTGATTTTGGGGGTGAGTAATTTTTGTGTTGCTAAAATAGATATGGCATATTTCATTTCAGGATAACTTGCAGTCATTATGTTCTAGCAAACACATTTCAGTGCAGCATGATGGATGTGTTTCCTTAACGCAAGGAAGAGCCCTATTTATTATAAGGATAAATTGATCAAAGGTCAAGGTCACTTGCTAAAAATTGAATTTGCTTATTCATTTCATTTCTGGAAGATAACTTAAGTCCTAGATAATATAATTCAACTAAATTTAGTAGATTTTCTTCCTCTCTTTCCAGAACAGCTTCATTGATTTGATAATGATTACCTGAAAGGTCATGATTACCATAGGTATAAATTTGGCCATTGTGTTTCATTTCCAGACAGATTCAACATTACTTAATCTATTTGTAAGAAACTTTGCATCCATGTTCCCCACTGCATAAACTCTAAAAAGAGATTTGGCATTTGCATTTAATTTTGGACAAGAACTTAAATTCTCTTCAACCATCTTCCATGAAACATGGTACATGTATTATAATCATTGTAGCTAATTAAGAGCCCTATCCATTTTTGGGACTTTATAACTTGAAATTCAGGGTCTGTTTTATACGAAATAGATTTCACCATTTCATTTCATTTATGGACAAGAACAGAATTTCATTGTAACTGATTTCCCTTTCCTGAAAAAGAGTGTGTATTTTGCTTAAAGGTCAAGGTCACTAAGTGTGATACTTTCATTTCATAAGTGGACAAGGACTACCCGTGTTTCTTTCAGCCTTTGATTTTAGGGGTCACTTTTTCACACCCTGTCAATGAAGTCATCTGTCCTTGCCGGTAGGCAATGAGTCATCCAGTTTGGTTCCTGTATGATAACTTAAGTTCTAAGAGAATAGGAGAACTCGAAGCCACCAGATAAACATTATCATATCAACCAACAATATTAAACAATATTTCAAACAGACACAGTTTTTGATTTTATCAGCGACTGTGTTATTTTCGTAACAGAACTTACGACCCTTTCATGTTGTTCTCTAAGTTAGATTCATGAAGCATATGTTGTTAGTGTTTATTTTGGTCCAATTTATTTAACGAATTTAAACCTTGTATACAATTTTATGCCAGAAATTTAAGTAATAAAAACACATAACCTTATCTTAAATTTTGTGACTAGTTAATGGGTAGATAGTATCAATGAGAAATACATGGAAAAGTTGAAAATTTGTGTATCTTTGATATTTTGAACAGTTTCCATGCCCACCACACAAAATATTTGTCAGGAATGAAATCAAACTGCCTAATGCTTGTAATATACATAATATGCAGAAAATTGGAGAGTGGTAAGAAAATGGCCCTAATTTACTAGAGTCCTTTCATCGCAGTGGGCGTATCGGTTGGTGTACATAAAAATTTTACTGAGGTTGTTTTCAGTACCATGTATTGTACATAATGTAGCATTTTCTTTTTATAGGCTCTAAAGATTCCATTTTTCTGCACAATGTACCTCCAGACTACAAGGGCACAACTGACAAAGTATCCAAATGAGCTGTTAACTTCATTGTTGTAACCTTTGTTCTGGGAATCAGAGCTTCCCATGATGCAAAGCAATACGCTAAAATCCAAAACAAGAAAAATGTTCACTTTGGACCCAGATGACAATACTGTTGCGCCCGAATGCTGCAATGTTGATATAATTCCAAGATGCTTGTTTGCAAAAAGTTTCATGGCATCACTGCCTGGCTTGAATATTTTCAGAATGACTTCTCACTAATCTTGGAAATCAAGAGAGAACCTGTGAGGCTTAAACTCTTGAACTTGAAAGTGCTGATGAGCCTCTGAGGCAGCCTCAGCAGCAAAAGGTAGCTGCAATACAGTTTCGGTTTTCCTCATCAATGACCACCCATGTGATTTTGGCCCAAATGGCTCATGAAGAATTTAATATGACAATGCACTGTCATTGCATGAAACTACCTAACTGTCGACTTTGACTCGTCAGGAGGAAGTCCTAATAGTGCGAGTAAATATGATACCTTCTGATAACTCTTGGTATTCTTATTCCATGGTCTCACCCAAACCTTTGTAGTATTATTTTTGCTTTTTCAGGATTGGAAAGGGCAATTGTCTCAATCCTAGATATTATTTCATTGACTTCACTGTCAATTTTCTCAATGGCATCATTGGTTTTTTCCTCAGCAATGTTTTCCACTTTCAGATTGACAAGTCTTCGTACTCAGCTATGTACCCACATGATTGACTTAGCTTATTACACAGCTTGATTCTGATGTTGCGTTTGAAGCATTGTCGAGCACCGATGCCAACACCTAACACGAGTTGACAGTATTTTTAATGGCATGCTTGGCCACAATATTCACATTTTCCGAGGCGAACCTCTTTGCATCGGTTATGTCCCACTGCCATTAGACTTCTTATATGCACAATGTTATTTAACTGAATTTTTTTACTGCTTTTTGTGTTCTTTTTCTCTGCTGTGCAGTTATGTCCTCCTTTACATGCTGTGGTCTTTGAGAAAACACAGCATAATGTAGGTGGTGGTGTACAATTACACTATCATCAATCATACAATTATGCTTTTCTTCTATGATGATTTTAATTTGCAGATCAGAGCCTTGTAAATGAAATGGTACGCACTCTTGTCAGTCGGGCCAAAATTGTTCTCCTTGCTCGAAAAGAATTTGATACAACTCCAAAGTAGGCCCACAAGATCCATTACCAAATAGTACACAAACTTGTCTATGGCCATTCTGTGTGCATGTGTATACAATGGTATCAAATGTCTGAAGTGCTTATACACATCAGCTATGGTTTCTCCTTCTGTATACCAGAAAACCCGTTCATTAACTATCTCTCATTGACTATGCTGCCTTTCTTCTGCAGTGTTGTACATTTCTTTGTATCTGTTTACAAGGTTAGTGGGTGTGAATGACATTTTATCTACTATATGCTGGAGGCATCCTATAATTGATCTGGGGAGCAAAGATCATCACAGTCTTCACTTCATCAAGTTTTCATCATGCACCCTCCAACATGATATTTCTCTAAAATATTTAAGAAAACCTAGTTTCGAAATTTAAATTCACTTTGTTTTGGAAGTCCCAGATATTATTTCACATATTTAGAAATCTTTAATGAAACCAACAAATTTCTACAATGTCATCTAAAGTGGAGAGCTTTATTTTAAAACCTATCTAAGAACGGTTAGAGTCTTTGAAAAATGATGAATTGCTCAAGCTCGCTAGACAATATGATCCTTCTGAAGTGAAGGCTTCTTTAATGAAGAAAGAAATGACAAATATTTTGGTTGATTATTTAGTGCATAAGGATGTTTTGGATAAAAGTGCTTTGGGTTTCATTACTAAGTCTCCATCTGGCACTAACTTGAAATTAAATACAAGAATTAAATCGAGTTAAGAAAGCTTGAGATCCAGAGAAAAGAAAAACAAATAAAATTGGAGAAAGAGGAGAGAGAGACAAATACAGTTGCAGAAGGAGAAAGTAGAGAAATGAATGCAATTTTAGAAAGAGGAGATACAGACAAATGCAGTTGCAAAAAGAGAAAGAAACAAATGCTATTGGAGAAAGAGGAGAGAGAGAGAGACAAATACAATTGCAAAAAGAAGAAATAATTGTTGCAGAGAGAAGAAAGAGACAATTGTAATTGTGAAAAGAGGAAATGAGAGAAGAGAAAGAGAGCATAGGCTAATGCAAAAAGAAAAGGAAGAAGAGAGAATTTCAATTTAGATTAAAAGAATTAGAGCTGGCAAGTGGAAAACACTCCTCCACTTGACAGACAAGTTTAGGTCTTGATGTTACTAAAACTTTTAGGTTAGTACACCCTTTTAAAGAAAAAGTAGATAAATATTTCCTTATTTTGAAAAACATGGATGAAAATTTAAAATGACCATGGGAGCATTTACAATATTACAAAGTGCACTTATTGATAAAGCTTGTGACATCGATGCTTCCCTGTCAGTACAGCAAATTGCTGATTATGATCTGGTTAAGGAATATGTCTTGAAGAGTTATGAGTTGGTACCTGAGGCATATCAACAAAGGTTTAGGAGCTATAAAAAGGAAACACATGTCGAATTTGCAAAAGAAAAGCAGCAATTATTTTGATAGGTGGTACTCAGCCAAGAAAGTTGGTCAAAGCTATGATAAATTCAGACAACTCATATTAGTTGAAGAGTTCAAGAATTAAATCTATAAGGACGTTAAGACGTACCTTGATCTGATGAGCATATGGTTGAAACTTTTAGAAAATGCTGCTCATACAGTGGATGTTTATTCCTAATATTAAAGTATTGTCGCTCCAACGTGGATATTTTACGGCGTTGCTGTCGAAAATTTCCAGAATTGTTCATGGAGCACGGAGGGATCGATCCTTTGAAAAAAAAAAGCCTGCACCATTGCCAAAGAGTGTTCCTTAGTGTACCGCAAACGATTCATGCCCGAGAAGACCCTGGCTGTCATACGCCCTCAACTGACGCACTTTGTCAAACGTCAAATACTTGGTCAAACCCCTACGCTTGCTACATTACTTGTGTGACAAGGAAGACAAATGTATCAAACACGCCCGAAACGGAGGAGGTGAAAAGACCATCGGAACGTATTCGGTCGATGAGTGGGACTTAGAAAACCGTAAGATTGTGTACGAGTTTAACGGCTGCTTATTTCACCGATGTCCGATCTGCTACCCTCAACGTGAGACTAAAAATGAATTTTTACAACGTACCATGGAAGACTTGTACGAGGCCGCTTGTCAGCGGCGCTTAAATTTCGTACACCTTTAACAATTGATATCCCAGGTCCAAAACTTTAAACAATTCCACTCTGACCTACGTTCCCGTCAAGGTGCGTTCTTCTTGGGTATACCGACAAGGTTGGTCTTGGTTGCACGTTTTACCTCACCATCGCCAAGGAAAACTGATGTTTCTCTTGTGCCGTATTTGTGCCGAAACGGCGCAAGGATACCAAGTGGTGGAAATGTGGGAACACGAATAAAATCACCGTTTGAAAACCGATCCCGAGTTTAAGTGTATCGTGGAAAGCTACAAGCTGGTGGACCCTTTGAACCCGCGGGACAGTTTGTGCGGAGGACGGACGAATGCCACCTGTTTGCTGTACCACCCCGACGAGGAGAAAGGAGATGAAATCAAATACTTCGACGTCTGTTCACTGTATCTTTACGTGTGCAAATATTGTCACTTTCCCGCAGGACACCTACAATTGTTGACGAAACACATCGACCTGGACAACATTCGACAATACGAAGGATTGATTAAATGTAAAGTCTTGCCTCCCACGAACTTGTACCATCCCGTTTTACCTCACCATTGCCAAGGAAAACTGATGTTTCTCTTGTGCCGTATTTGTGCCGAAACGTGCAACCAAGACCAACCTTGTCAGTATACCCAAGAAGAACGCACCTTGACGGGAACGTAGGTCAGAGTGGAATTGTTTAAAGTTTTGGACCTGGGATATCAATTGTTAAAGGTGTACGAAATTTACCACTTTCCCAAGATAGAACAGCACCACAAGGGTGACGAGACTCAGAAGGCATTTTTGCAGACTACGTGGATGCCTTTTTTGAAACTGAAACAAGTAGCCAGCGGCTATCCTTCCTACCGAAGATTAAAAAAATTCAATGAGAAATACTTGGAGCATGAAGGCATCGCTTTAGACCTCATCGAGAAAAACGAAGGAAGGCGATCGTTTGCTAAAGTGATGTTAAATTGCTTGTGGGGCAAAATGGCAGAACGGCCGTGTTTACCCAAGACGGAGTATTTGTCTGAGCCTTCCAGCTACTGCCAGATGATTCACGACAAAACCAAATACATGAAACACGTGGACCTCCTTCGTGAAGACTTGATCCTGGTCAATTACAAAGAAGAACTGGACTTTGTACAAGCCGACGAATTTGGAAATGTCATCATTGCGGCTTACGTGACAGTCCATGCTAGCTTAAAGTTGTACGAAGCGTTAGAACTGTTAGGAGATCGTGTGCTGTATTTTGTCACAGACAGTTGCATCTACATCGATCGCCTGGGTCACCAGCACCCTGAAATCGAAGGAGACCGTTTAGGAGCCTGGACGGACGAGCATGCCGACAACAAGATTCTAAGTTTTGCTAGTGGCGGTCCCAAAAATTACAGCTACGAATACCGGGACCCCCAAGGAGAAGTGCACACCGAGTGTAAAGTCAAAGGATTTACTCTCAATTATCGTACCAGTCAAGTGGTGAACTTTGGGGTATTGAAAGAAGCCTTGCAGTCTGGAGAGGATCGAGATTTTAGTGACCACCTACCAACCTCACAAGATTGTACTTTTAGCCACACGCATAATCGTCAGTCGGCCTTTGGTAAAAGTGTATCTAATCGTGTACCAGAAGCGAATGCGGCTTCCCAACCACTTCACTTTACCGTACGGACACGTCAATATTGGTCAGCATATAAAAAGGGAAAACGTCCAAGACCGATAGTTCATTGTGACTACCATTGCCATGCAAGAAAGATGAATCCTAACAAACAGACACCATTCTAATTTGGTGATTCTCATGTGGTGTGCGATGCTGTGCCTTGCGATTGCAGGGATGCCGTACGCTGTGACCTCAGCGATTCAGTAACACATTATGGGAACTTTGTTATGTCTACTGCTACAATACCTACCATGGAAATTGATGCTGTGCGCGTCAAACCTGACGAATGCGAAAGCGATGCCACTCGTTATCGTGGACTATTTTACTGGTTTTCATGGTCCATGTCATCCTCCACGTGAAACTATGCGACTACCACCCTACGGATGTCATCCATACCTGAGTAAACTACTGAGGGTTTCACCGTGCCCTCATCGGAATGAGCCTGTGAAAGAAGAATAATCGTTCATTGTGCGTTTGTCTCAATACTGCGACACTTAAAGTCGATTCCAAACCTTCCAAGGAGAATGGCCTAAATATCTGGGAGGTCCTATCCCCGAAGACTTAGCCAGAACTGGATTTATCTACTTGGGCGAAGGTGATAAAGTCAAGTGCTTCAGTTGCGATGTATCATTTCACGAGTGGGAGCAGAAAGATTCCGCTTACCTGGAACATTCTTGATGGTCTCCGAACTGTCACTATCTACCTTTAGTGGGACGACCTCAGTAAGCTCTTGATGGATACTTTACAAGAGAACATTTGTGGTTTGCTTGTGGAGTTGAGAGAATGCATTTACCGAGAGTTTTTGTCAAAATAAAAGTCAAAAGCTAAGAACAATTGCATCCGTTCTGTCACCGGTGTTGGAACTACAGGTACCTGAATGCTATAAGAGGACTGATTCATTTGAAAGCGTTCCAATGGTCAGACATTGTTCAACTGACCGAGGACCAGAAGACTTTGGTTGCTACTCATTCTACTTCTTACAAGTTAGCCACATTACACCGAATTCCAGAGGAAGAGTTAGAAGGTTACCAAAATCGTTTACACGAACAAATCTTGGTTCAAGAGGAAACGTCTGTGCAACGTATGGTGTGTGAGTTAGTGACTAAACAATTTTGGTATGGTACTGAAATAAAGCCTCTTCTGTGCAAAAAGTACATATATTACCTCCGACAAAAAGAGGTATAAAAACTTGCTACAATGCCACGACCTTTAATTGCTGTGGAAGGAAATCAATGAGAGTATTCAGACTTTGGCGGATTACCAACACTTTTTACGAGAACTGGGTCGTCGTGTGGTGTGTGTCTTAATGACTTCCTTTCTGGGATTTCGTTTACCAACCAATTCTTGGTGGGCTCTTTACGATCTGTACTGTGATGTATCACCCAGCACACGAGGGTGGTACCTTTAAATGTACACGTGAGACATTCTGTTAAAAAGCCTTGCACTTTCATCTCGATACTTCTCGACCTCTACGGAAAAAAAAAAAAGATTCGTCAACTTTTAGTCACCAAAGATGTTTACGAAGATGTATGTGTACCTTGTGACTTATACCTTCTCTGGCCAGATGTACGTGACTGGAAACGTTTGGGTTTCGAGGCTTGAACAAAAGAAGCGGCAAACTATGCCCAAGATTTGTGATCATAAATTCAAACGTTCGGTGAAAAAAAGTAACTTTTAAACCTGTGCTAGCCACAGTGTCAGAAGAAGAACCCGACACCGAGGAAAACCACTCCATTCAGGACAGGACCATCATTGACATGGACATCGCTGAAAGGCCATTCTGGCAGGATCTCTGTGTGACTGTGCAAAGTGTAGAGCCTCTAAGAACATTGCAAACTGTCCCTAGGACACCACACCTTCGTCACCAAAAGTGTTGTAAAGTGACTTGTTTATATTCCACTTTGATCGTTTTGATGTGTATTTTATCGATGTAATTAACCATTTGGCTTTTATGTATTTTGTCTTTCGTGTTCAATTTTAAATATTTTGAAATAAACGAGTCCTGAAAAAAGTATATAAACTCTTGTCTTGTCTATCTTCGTTTGAAAAGTGACAGTCCCTGCACTATGGCTACCTCTGCTGTCTCTGCTCCTCTCTTCCTCCACTTTCAAAGTCATCGACGTAAACTTAGATCGTGCTAATTGGGAGGCCTTGTATCTTCGCCATCCCTTTAACATGTTAATTGTTGGACCGAAAGGTTCAGGGAAAACCGAACTTGTCAATCGTTTGATCGAACATAAACATCATTTGATCGATCGTCCACCTCAACGTATCGTGTGGTGTTACAAAGAGTGGCAATCGGCGTACAGCCTTCTGCGAGAAAGTCAAGGCAATTCCATCGTGTTTGTGGAAGGCATTCCTGGCGAAGACGACGGGATCGTGTCTGACCCCAGTCAAACACATCTGGTCATCTGCGACGACATGTTAGGAGAAGACGAAGAAGAAATTAAACTGGGGTTTACTCGCAAAGGGCATCATCGTAATGCCAGTGTCATTTACATCACCTAAACTTTGTTTCAACAAATTAAAGTCCATCGCACCATCAGTCTCAATGCTCATGATGTGGTCTTGTTTAAAAGCCCTAGTTATAAGTCGCAAGTACCAGGGTTAGCCAAACAGTTAGGAACTCCTTGGCTGACACATGCGTACGACGACGCCAATCAAACCCTACACGCCTATTTACTCGTGGATTTAAAAACCACTACCCCCGATTATTTGCCATTTCGTACCCATCTGTTTCACCACTGGTGCCAAGACGGAGGGCCTGTCGTGTACACGTCCCCGTGGACATAAAAAAAAAATCTATAAAAACCTCGGACACTTTTGGTCTGTCTCACACGTAGTTAACATGACGTCCCTTCAGTCTTATCTTCTCGTCAAACTGATTCGTGCCTTGTACGGCATCAGTCGCGAAAAAAATCCACAAATAAGTGCTAGTGTCTTAGAAGCCAGTCTCAGAGAAGTCTTACGATGGTTTACGGTGACAGCACGTCAATTACTACAAGGAATCATTCACATTCCACATCAAACCAAAAGCTTTTTTGAGAGAAACAACGTAGCCTTGACGCAACTGGCAGATCTCCGCAACGACACTCAAACCAAACAGCAAATCATTTTGAAACCTGGAGGTAGCGGTTCTCTAGGAGGTAAATTCCTCGGTTACGTGGTACAAATACTGTGATATATTTAATGTTATGGTTTTTTTTTTTTTTTCTTAAACATACCATAATTTTCTAAAAATTCGATTATTAGTATTATTTAAATATGAAAATGTCCAAAGCTCAAGCTCTCTCTCTCTCTCTCTCTCTCTTGACCATCGTAGCAGGATACGGGCTAAAATCTATGAAATGGCAAACATAGAGGATTTTCCGACAATATCTCTGGACTTATGAATTATGGTAAAAGTTAAGTCAAACTGACCAAAGCATGAGAGAAAGAGAGAGAGAGAGAGACAGACAGACAGAGACAGAGTTTTAAAGTCAAACCGACGAGAGAGAGAGAGAGAGAGAGAGAGAGAGAGAGAGTTTGTGGGTCGGTTGTACTGTTGCTAAAGCAGAATAATGACTTAGATCAACTGTAAATATATTAAAATATTTTAATTACCTCTTGTTGGTTCGTCAGTAGGCTTAGTTTCTATTCCACATTAATCTCCATGCGCCGGTATGTGAATGGTGTAGCTATCCATGTGTTGCTACTGCTCTACTTTTATCATTACAACCATCTTTCATGTTTAAATCATAAGTGTGTATTATATTGATTTAATCAATGTGGAGAAAAATAGAAACCAAGAAAAGAAAACAATCAACTTATCAATATGCAGAGGTGATTGTAAATAGCCACTACGGCAGAGAACTACATTTTGCAGCGGACACACTCGGGGATGTGAGGAGTTCATTCACTAGGTCAATACACGGCTGCCTGTAGTAAATCTGAACTCCGTTCAAAGGTCAAATATATGTATTTGTTGTTGTTGTTGTTGTTGTTGTGGGGCTTAACGCCATTTTTCAGCACACTATAGACTATACATGGCAGCCAGTATTAATGGTGGAGGAAGAACCCGGGAAATCCGCGGAAAGAACCACTGACCCACGAGAAGCTACTGGCAAGCTTTCTCACATATCCACATTCGCCGAATCTTAGACTCGAACCCACGCA
>JAECUM010004922.1:0-100240 GCA_016617855.1 Megalonaias nervosa
TTCTCTCAATACTGCCCCTGCCCATTTGGTTTATAATTATATCATGTACTGTCCTTCTCTCAATACTGCCCCTGCCCATTTGGTTTATAATTATATCATGTACTGTCCTTCTCTCAATACTTCCCCTGCCCATTTGGTGTATAATTATATCATGTACTGTCCTTCTCTCAATACTGCCCCTGCCCATTTGGTTTATAATTATATCATGTACTGTTCTTCTCTCAATACTGCCCCTGCCCATTTGGTGTATAATTATATCACGTACTGTTCTTCTCTCAATACTGCCCCTGCCCATTTGGTGTATATCATGTACTGTCCTTCTCTCAATACTGCCCCTGCCCATTTGGTTTATAATTATATCACGTACTGTTCTTCTCTCAATACTGCCCCTGCCCATTTTATTAGGAGTTATAATGTGGATCATATAGTATGTAATATCATCACATACTCCCCTTCTCAAACAACCACTCCTGCCCTTAAGAACTGGATTGGGGACACTTTCTGGTTAAGGCTTTGGTTAGTTTGTTTTATGCTGGCTCTATCAGGTCTTAAACCTTTTTCTTGTTAACCCAAGGACAACTTTTTGATTTTCTTCAAAAGACACAAACTATTTCTGTATGATCCTCAACAAATGTGGAATGGGCATATAATATACTTTATCTGTTTTCACATCTGTGCATTTGTCTTTCCATCTTGTCATCATACCTTTGTTCAGTTTATACTTTAGGTTAGTTTTTCAGGTACTACCTATTATCAGGTCTTGTGGTTAAATGTATAGATCCAGCTTTGAGACAGTTAAACTGACCTACCAAAAGTAGGTCACCATGACTTACATTTGATGCTTTAATTATGTTGTCTTGCTCATTTGGTCATTGTGTCCTACAGCTTTGATATGCATGCATGTGGCTTCATTGATCTCCTCTGTTCAGTACTACATGATCACATCTAAAGTAGGTCACTGACTTACATTTGATGCATCAGTGACTATATGCAGTGTATTTAGGTTTTAACTTCTCAACCAATCTGTAGGGTTATATACCTTGTGTGGATGCTGTTGTATGTATATCACCATTATTCCCAAAGTATAACTAACCTTGACCTATAGGTCATGTTTCATTGTCTTTACTTAAGGTTGTTTGTTTGGGATCAGAGGCTTGTGGTGCACTGTTGATTGTACAGGTACATGTTTGTTTGGGATCAGTGGCTGGTGGTGCACAGTTGACTGTAAAGGTACATATTTGTTTGGGATCAGTGTTTTGTGCACTGTTGACTGTATGGGTACATTTTGTTTGGGATCATTGTCTTGTGCACTTTTGACTGTACAGGTGTATGTTAGCTTGGGATCATTGTCTTGTGCACTGTTGACTGTACAGGTACATGTCTGTTTGGGATCAGTGTTTTGTGCACTGTTGTCTCTACAGGTACATGTTTGTTTGGTATCAGTGGCTTGTGCACTGTTGACTGTACAGGTACATGTTTGTTTGGAATCAGTGTCTTGTGCACCATTGACTGTACAAGTACATGTTTGTTTGGGATCAGTGTTTTGTGCACAGTTGACTGTACAGGTACATGTTTGTTTGGAATCAATGTTTTGTCCACTTTTGACTGTACAGGTGCATGTTTGTTTGGGATCAGTATCTTGTGCACTTTTGATGTACAGGTACATATATATATGTCAGTTTATTGATGAAGACTAGAAATCACTAAATCCTCAGAGAGTCCTTTGTTTATGACATCCACATGTTTCTACCATTTGCTCAAATTCCAATACACAGTATTCCTAGGTAAGTGTGCCTCACAATGTAAGAAATGCTGTGAACTAGGTTTTATAATGCTAATTTAATATTATGAAAAAAGCATATTACCTAGCAAGCTTGAATTTCTTTAGCAGTCAGAGCATTGTAGTCTTCTGATTGATTTCAGTGTGCAGGTGAGCTATTCTATCTTCTGATTGGCATCAGTGTGCAGGTGAGCTATTCTATCTTCTGATTGGCATCAGTGTGCAGGTGAGCTATTCTATCTTCTGATTGGCATCAGTGTGCAGGTGAGCTATTCTATCTTCTGATTGGCATCAGTGTGCTTGTGAGCTATTCTATCTTCTGATTGGCATCATTGTGCTTGTGAGCTATTCTGTCTTCTGACAGCTCCTTGGTGTACAGTTGGGCTATTCTGTTATCTTATTGGCATTGGTGTACAGCCACGCTATTCTGTCTTCAGATGGCTTATTAGCATACAGGTGAGATATTCTGTCTTCTGACAGCTCTTTGGTTTGCAGTTGAGCTATTCTGTCTTTTGATTGGCATTAGTGTACATTTGAACTATTCTGTCTTGCCATTTGCACTGACATACAGGCATGCTATTCTGTCTTCCGACTTACATAGGTGTACAGGTGAGCTATTTTGTCTTCTGACAGTGCATTGGTGTACAGGTGAGCTATTCTATCTTGAGAGTTGAACTGACATACAGGCAAGCTATTCTGTCTTCTGACAGCTCATTGGTGTACAGGTGAGCCATTCTGTCTTTTGATTGGTATTGTTGTACAGGGGAGTTATAGTGTCTTCTGACTGCTCATTGGTGTACAGGTGAGCTATTCTGTCTTCTAATAGCTCACTGGTGTACAGATGAGTTATTCTGTCTTCTGACAGCTCTGAGATAATTTTTTTATGAAGAGATAACAATTAAAGGAAACTATGATGATGTTGTATAGGGAAAATGTTTGGCCCACCAACAAATTATACATGAACCACAACTCCAATGCATTATACATGAAACACAGCTACAACATGTTATACATGAAACATAACTACAACATGTTACACATGAAACACAACATGTTACACATGAAACTCAGCTGCATGTAATGCATGAAACACAATCACAACATGTTACACATGAAACACAACCTCAACAGGTTACACATGAAACACAACCTCAACAGGTTACACATGAAACACAACCCCAATATGTTACATATGAAACATGACTCCTACCACAACAATATCCTTGTAACAAGGATCTGATGTTAAAAAATTGGGTTCAGTTATTATTTTTCAACCACTTCTCAAACATCATGTACCAGCTATTGACGTGGATAAAAAAGTTACTGCAAGGATTGCTATTATAAACCCTTGCAGCCTTGAATTTACTTTAATAAGTTTTGTCTCCTCTCTCAGTAAATATTCTTTCTCTTTCCACAAATTGAATTAGCTGTGTAAAAATATAACTCTCTGTCCACAAATTGTATTAAATATCTATGTAAAAATATAACTCTGTCCACAAATTGTATTAAATATCTTTGTAAAAATATAAATATCTCTCTCCACTAATTTTATAAATTATCTGACGTAAAAATATAGCTATCAAAATGAAATTGAAATTATTGCATTCCTACTGATTCTTTGGCTTATGAAATATAGCTAAATAATTGGATAGCAATATTGTATGTGTTTATATGCTTTTGATAAAATGGATGTATGCTATCCTGCCTGTCCATGTTTGTGTATTCGTTAGAATAGGTGTTCATTAGACTATGTGTGTGTTCATTAGAATATGTGTGTATTCATTAGAATATGCATGTATTCATTAGAATATGCATGCATTCATTAGAATATGCATGCATTCATTAGAATAGGTGTGTATTCATTAGAATAGGTCTGTATTCATTAAAATAGGTGTTCTTTAGACTATGTGTGTATTCATTAGAATATGTGTGTATTCATTAGAATATGCATGTATTCATTAGAATATGCATGCATTCATTAGAATATGCATGCATTCATTAGAATAGGTGTGTATTCATTAGAATATGTGTGTATTCATTAGAATATGCATGTATTCATTAGAATATGCGTGTATTCATTAGAATATGCATGTATTCATTAGAATAGCTGTGTATTCATTAGAATATGCATGTATTCATTAGAATAGGTGTGTATTCATTAGAATATATGTATTCATTAGAATAGCTGTGCATTCATTAGAATAGGTGTGTATTCATTAGAATATGTGTGTATTCATTAGAATAGGTGTGTATTCATTAGAATATGTGTGTATTCATTAGAATATGCGTGTATTCATTAGAATAGGTGTGTATTCATTAGAATACATAAGTATATCCTTCAGTAAGCTGATTTTAGTCACATCACATGGATGTTAGTAGTGTGTATCCATTTTGAGATGGCCCCACATACTTTGAAATGCTTGTTACCCTTTCATGTTTTTGTACAAAAATGCTAGATTGTAAAATAAAATTACATGCACAAAGATTACATCCATATATTTGGGTAATTTTGTCAATACTGATCGTATCTCCAATTATTGTATGAGTTTAGGTGATTTGAAGCATGGAGTTGTATGTGTACTTCAGTCATGAGATCGGGGCCCCGAGTGGCCTAGTAGTCTAAAGCACTCTCCGTTACGGATCACTACCATCTCATTTCTGTCTGCGTGGGTTCGAGTCTAGGATTCAGTGAATGTGGATATGTGAGAAAGCTTGCCAGTAGCTTCTCGTGGGTCGGTGGTTCTTTCCAGGGATTTCCCGGTTTCTTCCTCCACCATTAATACTGGCCGCCATGTATAGCCTATCGTGTGCTGAAAAATGGCATTAAGCCCCACAACATGAGATCATGTTCCCACAACAAGGTCATTTCTGATTGGCTGATTGATAGGAATGCCAGTCAATCCATGCTTTGTTTACCAGAGTACTTGTGCATACCAGCCTTGTACATAAACAGGGTTGGCATTCAAAATTTGGGACTTGTAAATATTGAGCCCATAGAGTAAAAGTAAGAGAGATTCAAACTACAATGGTCCACCTCTTATACGTCCCCTCTCACCAGTAGACACCTCCATTACATACCCATTTTTCTCAGCACTGATGAGTTTGTATACAAAAGTACCCCTCATGAGCAGCCACCAATTTGATGTGGCGTGCAGTCAGCATTTTAGGCCAGAAATGTCAAATTTACCCTCAGTGGCGGCCACATTTTATTGTAATATGTGTCCAGAGCTAATATTTAATTCATATGGTAAGGTAAGTAATCTGAGTATCACTACCGATGTCAGTTTTCATTACTTAAAAAGTGTTGGCTAAGTACATGTACCACTAATGTTAATATTATATCATCATCTATAAACACCAACATTTACAGGAAATGTCCTTAACAATGTTGTGATAGAGTTTTGGGCCTCACATAGGTGTTGAGTTCTTCTCTTTGATGATTATGTACGGACATAATTGTCATAGGAACATGACAGGGTCAGCATAGGCTAAATATAGATTTTTTTTTATGGATTAACTCACAAAGAAATTAACCTTGAATAAAACAGAGTACCAGACAAAGACTGAAAAATTATGTGACAGTACATGTATCACTTTCTTGAAAAACACGGCATTTTGTCTACTTTACAAAAGTTTCATTTGCATAATTAAATAATAATAATAATAGACAACTTTTTTTAAAGAACGTAACACATTTAGCTGAAGAACTGATCTACTTTGAGGCCCTCATATAAAGGAACTTATTCAGATACAAATGCACACATATACACATGCATACATACATAGTAGCATGTACATGTATAGACAACAATATATTTACTTTCTTTCCTTTCACCAGATGGATACTAACCCATACATATGCAATATACAGTTAGTGACAAATAGATGGGTAGTATATTTAATGATGCGCAGAGGCATTCATGAATACAGATACATTTGTTTTCATTCTCATTTTAACTAAGTCTGTGAAGCCACTGGATATACTGAGTTTGGAAGAAGGAAGTAGAGTGGAAATTTCTAATCTCAACTGGAATACTATTCCAGAGCAAAGTTCCAGAATATTAGAAACTGTTTTTGAATGATTCTTTATTTGGTTGGGGAATTTTATACTGTTTGGAAGACATAGGTTGCAGGTGGGGAGTATTACCAGGTAGTCTATACTGGAATAGTGATTGTAAATATACAGGAGCACTGTTAATGGATATCTTGTACATTAACTTGTCTTTTCTCAACTGGATTCAGTCCTTAATAGGTAATATTTTTAACTTACCAGCTAAATTTTCCCTGCTTTCTGTTAGGATTGATATTAACCCAAATGCTCATTTTTGAAGACAAGCTAGCTTTGCTATGTTTTTATAATTTGAATTACCCCATATTACAGTAGTCTACAGACATGATTTTTCTCCGTTTTAAAGCAGAATTCCACTTTTCTCCTGACTGAATCAGATTTTTCTTGATATAGTCCGTTTTTTTATATCGTCTCTGATCCAGTTTTTTAAAAACGGTCTGTCCGGTCCCATTCCACAACGACCTTTGTAAAGTATTCATTCCATATATTAGTTAGCACACGACTCTCGTAAAGAGTATTCTGATTGGTCAAAAGTTTAAATTCATCCAATGAATCTTCATGTAATGGAAATTGATGGCAATGGAAAGAAGAAGCATGCTTGTAAAACATGGCGTCCCGAGTTGTTGAGAGAGACCATGACACGAAAAGTTTAGATAAAGGTTTAAAAAATATATGAAAATGGGAATGGCTGGAGCGAAAAGTTGACGGAAATTTAGTTGGTCAGTTTATAAGAAAACTGAACGCTAGAGGACTGGCATTTTGTGACCTCTGCAAGAAAGATCTGAATTACAGTAATTGCGGTTGGAAGAGTTTGGAACAGCACCTATAAAAGAAGCTGCATACGGAAAAATTGAAGCTCAGAAGGCATCTGGAAAAGTGCAGTTAATTACTATAAGAAAAAAGATTTCTTGCATGAGAGAACAGATGTAGCCCTCTGTCAGAATATGTGCACTGCATGTTGCCAATACAAGCACCAGCTTGAAAGGAGAAAGGCTCTTGTTGAGAAGGAAAAGAAATGATTGCACATTGAGCCAAAAAATTTGGTGGTGACAAAAAGGAAGGCTAAAGAAATCTTTGCCAAAGCCGCAAAAAGAGCTTGACTGGCATATGAACAGGTTGTGTCCAGTGGAGAAAAAGACAAGTGATTATGGGATTATTTGTATATAGTTGATGAACTTGGGTGTTTATTTTACAGATTTGTTATGAAAAGAGAGAAGTATAATATATTTGCTGCAAAAATTGACAAATTATTATGACTTAATTATGATGTGAACACTGACATGCACATGAAATAACTTCAGCATCAGTGGTATTGGAGAAAAAATTCATGTGACAATAAATATTGTGAAATTATTGAAGTCAAGTTGAACATTTTTGGTAAGTTTATTAGTTTTTCAAATGATTATTTTGGGTTTTTTTTTAATGATCATAAGTTGCACTAGGAGCAGTTTTTTATGAGTGTAAAATGCGTTTTTAGCCGGAGGCCTTCGGCAACCTGGATCCCCAAATTGAGGGCGCTGCCCCTTGAGACCCCGTTGGGAGAGGACCCCCAAACCCCCCTTAAAATTTTTTCAGGTTTTTTTATGGAAGACCAATTTCATGTCTGAGTCTAAATTGGGTTGTATGTTTTCTGTGCCATTCTGGGAGAAAACGCCTTGTCCTGCTGAGAAGCCATAAACTTGAATTAACTGTTTTATTGATACACTTTATATGTTCAGTCCATGGGAGGTTATTATCTACAAAGACTCCAACTAGTCTATCAAGACAGACCATTTGCAAATTATATCCTTCCATGTTAGACATAGTTCATCACTATCAAGATTTGTACATTTTTGTGGTGTTGAGATAAGTAGTATTTTAGTTTTATTAGTATTATCTACCATGCCATTGCATTGCACCAGTTTTATGTTTGTTTAGGGCATCCTGTAAAGAAATGTCTAGATCATGCTTTGTGTTTTGCTTGTCTGATAATATTGTGTCATCTGCATAGAGATTTGCAGATGAAATTGAGTCCACCAGTAAAAGTAGTAGTTCATTAATATCTTTTTAATATATAAATAGTAATGGACCTAGAATTGAGCCTTGTGGGAATCTATATTTAAATTGTTCCAGGTTCAGACAGAACATCATTTATATACACATGTTGTGTTCTCCGATTTAAGTATGAAGTAGACCATCTAATTGTGCTGTCGTCACATTAGCAAATTTTCAGCTTGCTTACCGTATTTGCCGTATATATTAGGACACGATAAAATAATAATTTTTTTTCCTGTCCCAGATCTTATGTTGAAACTTTTTTCACCTTGGTCATATGTCCCAAAACTTAAGAAACGAAATAAATTTGTGTTGAAATTGTGCCCCCACTACTGCAAGTTGCAATAAAATAGACAAAATGCTTATTTGATAATAAAATGAAAGAAACTAACCTTCTGTTGTTCTTCTTATTTTTTCATAAGCATTACTGAAAAACATATCGACAAATCTGTAGGCATCCAATCCATAATGTAGTATGTATCACTTATGTCAGATAACACACGACACATTGTTCATTGATGTGAACTTAGAGAAACAAGTCGTGTTTGGTTATACTCAAAAGTTTGAATATGTTATCCGACTGATAACTGGATCCAACAAAATCATAAACAAGAGGGAAATTATCAACCGATTGCTGAAAGGCATCTGCCATTCATGCATGACATGGTGTTAGATCCAAAATAACCAAGATTGTATTTATATTCAGGTTAACTATATGACAGTATCTCACAAATAAAAATCATTATTTGAAAATACATTCACTTGAGTGCACATGCTAGCATGGGTTACAAAAAGTGTTATTAAAGCAAGTTATTGCTGTGTATGCTATTTACCTGCAGACATCAATGCCTGTTTGTACTCATTATGACTACAGATGCCAAGCAAATAGAAGCCTGGGTGTGAATAAACACAACCAGCAGTGAGCAGTAAACTCATTGTTTGAACTTACTGACAGGATATCAAATACAAAAGATATTTTTATTACAAAGCAAGCCGACCTCAGAAGCCGACTGGATACTTTTAATTGTGCCAATTTTATTTTTAAAGGACATCAAATACAAAGGTTATTTTATTACAAAGCAAGCCGACCTTGGAAGCCGACTTTGGATTCTTTTAAGTGTGCAGATTTTTTGAAAAAATATACAAAGTCAGCTGACATAGGAAAGTTAATTTGGGTTCCTTTTTACCAGTATCTACAGGAATTTAGAAAATAAATTGAAACAATTGAACAGTTTTTAAAGTGACACAATATAGTGCTTCATACACAGATATCGATGACCCAGTGTCACCCAGAATATTTGGAAAAAATAAAATCATTTGATGAATTCATGAAGGCCAGAAAAGTAGGTGATTTTGCAGACAATATGATCATTAACATGGATGAAATTCCAGTGTACTTTAATTTAATTTCTGGATGGACTGTCGATAAGATGGGGGTTAAAAGTGTGAGAATTAGCACGACTGCTGCAGATTAAAAAAATCTGACTTGAGTCCATGCAGTTTCCACTTCAGGAGATTTGTTGCCTCCGGTGATAATTTTTCATGGCATGAGAAAGCTAAAAAAATATTCATGCACTGAAAGAATGGATTGTACATATGCAGGAGAAGAGTTGGGTTGATGAGATGAGACTGCAGTGGATTAAAGAGTTTTATCTCAAGTACACAGTTTTATAGTTATTTGAAAATAAAATTTAAGTTGGTGGGCATTTTCTGACATGTAATTATCGAATGTCCCAAAACTTATGACTCGAAAAAACGATGTGTCACAGCACATTCTGTGCACAAAAACATTACGTTTAAAAATTAATTTATGCTGTCCCAACAAATACGGTATCCCAATATATATATGGTAAATATGGTATAACAATTTCATAATCCACCATGTCGAAAGCTTTCCTGAAATCTACAAATACAGATCCTATTATTCTACCTTGGTCAAGTGCTTGAAGCCATTTATCAGTTAGGGAGATCAAGGCAGTCCCACATGAATGGTTCTGTCAAAAGCCTGATTGGTTAGGGTGTAACAGCAAGTGTTTGGACAACTATGACATGAATGAGTCATGGTCATTGTTTTTTGATCAATTTTGACAAGTTTGGTTACAAAATACATGTATTGAAATTGGTCAGTAGTTATCTGCATCATCCTTAGAACCCGATTTGTGAATATGCATTACTTTTGCAGTTTTCCATAGTTTGGGGAAAGATAAGGTTGCAATACTTAAATTGATAATGAATGTTATGCTACAGTATCTGATATAGCTGAGGCAGATGTATTTATGAGTCACGGATCAATCTGATCAAGTCCTGTAGCTTTCTTGATGTCAAGTTCAATGAGAATTTTTTTTTAAAAAGCTTTAATACTGGTGGGATAGAGAAACATACTTCCTCGGGCGATTTTACTGGTGCAGAACTTTTCTTCATATGTGTTACCCAATCATAATGCTTTAAGAGAACCACTACTACCATGCAAATCCAGCCCTCCCTGATACTGTTGTTAGCTAAAGGGAGCTAAAAGTTATCTGCCGATCCAAGTGGTGGTTGGGCAGATTGATCTCCCCTTAGGTATAAGACTTGGTGGCAAAGTGTACGAATACATCAGTTACTACTTCCGCTTGTGCGACACAGCACACTGTCTCTCAAGAGAGACCTCGCAAGTCAGTTTCACTTGGAAACATACCATTTTCAGTTGGAGGAGTCCTTTCACCTCAGAAGAAAGTATACTCCATCTCTGTTTCCAACTTTTCTCTCCTAATTACACAAAGTTCTACCTTTCAGTTGTTAACACTTTGTTGTCTGTGCATATTTTTGTCATTTGCACTGGTGGTTAATACATCTTCACAGGATAAGTTCAGGCTGCAATAATTTTATGCATGCAAGTTATTACGCCTTTCATAACCCATTTGTATTTGTATAAATCCTTCATTTCTGGTACATACAGATGAGTGGTTTTTTACCAGGGCATTAATTAGTGCATTGGTGCCATACTTCCATGAGTTACTTGTATAGGCCATCACTATAGATAGTATTATCTTTATTCTGTAATTTATATTATACCTTGACATGTATAACCTATATTAGTTTGTCTGCTAATTTATTTACCTAGGCAGTCTTAGCGTCCAGACATCATGCTTCAGTGACTCTACCTGTCCATGCCATCCTTGACCTCTCCAATGGGTAGTGTTGGCATTAATTTGTCTGCTATCACATTTGTTTGTCCAGGTAAACATCATTTGGTTAGCTCTGTGCCCTATCAGTATGCAAACAAGACAGGTGCATGCATATACTTGTATATTTATATCATTATATTCACTATACCTGTTAGACTGCCTGTTGTCAGTTATCCAGCCCAAATTTACATTCTAGCTCTACACCAACATTGAGTATAAGCTGACTGGTGCAGGGCTCGACAGGTTTATATTTTCTGCTCCTTATACTTACAGGTTCAAACTATGGGAAAAGCAAACAAAACGTACAGTGAAAGACGACAAATCAGTCTGCATGCTGACTTTTCTTTAGTGCAAGATTTTCTGGCAGATAAGGGAGATAATTAGACTCTTTACCCTTCAGCCATGAAGCGCTGAAAATTGACACATGTGACCACCTGCAGACCCAGCGTTATTTGCGACTCCTTTCGGCCTTGCCTCCTCCATCTTCAATTCCATTTCTATTTCGGAACAGCGAGGGAAAGAGATAAACAAACAGCCATCCATTCCCTCTCACTCAGCAGATACACAGACTGGTTACGTGGATCAAACATCCTGTAATCCATCCCAACATTATGATTTGGGCGACACTCCTCCCTCCCACACTCTAGGTTTCATGAACAGCAACAGCACCCAGTTTTAAGGGCTCAATCACAAAACAGCCCTACTCCCAGTATGTCGAATCAGACTTACGCTAACATCACCTGGGATCAGTCCAACCCATATGCCACCTCAGGACACTCTTTCGGCACAATGTCTCGATTAGTTCTTCACATTTCAACTAACATCTCTTTGCAAATCTCTCAACACTCTACCATGAGAAGAGACTGTTTACTCAGTGACAATCTTCAGGTCAGGGTTTCTAATTCAGGACACTCTATGAGCTTTGTGAGCGGCAGATCTTCTCACTCTTCCCCTGCTAAGTTCATGAGTCCTCAGCCTCACCTCGTGCCACCAGAGATGATGATGCTTGCAAGGGGTGTCATCAGTTCTTGACTGTATGACGTCATGTGAAGATTCAGCCATCCAGGCCTCCATTGAGAAAGTTTTCCACCTTTTAACCCTGGAGTTCTGTCCTCCTCCTTCCACACCAACATATAACTGGACCAGAGTTCCAGCAACTGTTAATCTTATGACAAAGAAGGAGGAACCTAACTTAAAGCTACTTCCATTGTCTTCACTATCAATTGCAGGATCCCAGCATCAAAAGACTTTTCTTCTCACAAAAGCACCTTCGATCTAACTTCTGTCGGTGGTTCTACCTTTGCCATACACCAGTCTTTCACTTCCATCTATTCAAACAACCAGGACAGCAGTGTTTCATCCCTGCCCAGAGCTCCTGAACCTGCACATCTGGATCATATCAAACAGGCCCTCAGACTTAAACAATTCTCGCAACCAGTCATGGAGAGAATCCGTCAGGCATGAAGGCCCTCCACTCTGAAAGCATAAGAAGGCAAATGGTACATTTTCACCCAGCTGTGCGCAAACAGAACATATCCTGCCTCTCCAGGCGTCTGTACTGCAGATAGCTAATTTCCTCCTCTGGTTCTTTGAAGAGAGAAAGATAGCACCAAGTATGATAAAAGGTTACCGCTCCAAGATCGCTGACACATTATGTCATCATGGGAGAGAGGATATCGGACAAAACAAGGATGTATCTGACTTTCTCGTCAACTATGAGTATACATGCCCAGAAACGTTAACCCTATGCCCAAAGTGGAACCTATCTTGGGTATTAAACTGGCTGAACAAGACACCTTTTGAACCAATTTCAAGGGCATCTCCAGGGTACTTTTCCTACAAGACCTGCTTCATTATGGCATTAGCGATGGCAGGCAGAAATAATGAAATACATGCTTTATCAGCAGACCCAAATCACATGCAGTTCCGGCAAGACTTATGATGGCAGCCTCCTTAATTACCAAGAACAAACTCTCTTCCACAGGTAACCAGACTTTATCATGAAACCTCTGTCTCATCTGGACACATCAGCTGAAAGCCACCTACAAGATCCAGTCTGGGCTTTGAAGTGGGACCATAATAAAACAAAGCCTTTGCTTCGTGGGAGATCAGGCCTCTTTCTACTCTCAAGACAGGGGAGGAAGATATCTCAACACAGATTAACTCATCTTGGATTAAGTGGGTTATTCACTCAGCATATAGGAAAATAACCCCAACTCAAATGAACTTACGATGCATTTTGGCTCACAAGGTTACAGCAGTTGCCACCAGCCTAACATTCGATCAGAACTGTTCCCTAACCAACATCATTCAGGCTGTGGGATGGAGATTGGAGCCAACATTCTCTAGCTTTTATCTCTGAGATCTGTCATCCCAAGGAGCCCAATTTGATCTGGTGGGACTTCTACCTGCAGCCCAACGGGTCACTCTTCCATGTTAATTGACAGCTTCTGAAGATGCGGCTTTGTGACTTCCACTGGATTGGGGTGGAGGTATTTTTTCCCTATTTGAAGCTGCACCCTGAGAGATGGAGTCCCCTCCAGTTGGATTACCTAGAAGATGTCTCACATACCTTAGGGGACCGGAGATGGTATCTCCAGGGTAAGGGGATATACCTCCCCCAACCTCTTACTTATTCTCCTAAGGTATTATGACTGAGTAATGTATTTGAAGAAACCAGTTTTTCCTAGTAAAATATGTTACTTCAAGAATACTTACCCATTCATAATACACATACACCCTCCCAGCATCCCTGCAGTTACATCCATAGAGAGCGTGCCTTCTGCTCCAGTACTAACTGATGTATTTTTACATTTGTACCTAAGGAGAGATCACTCTGCCTGACTGCCACATGGATCCCTTTAGCTGAAAGTAGTATCTGGAAGGGCTGGATTTGCGAAGTAGTCGGCATTCTCCTAAGGTACTATGATGGGCAAGTATTCACGAAGAAACATTTTACATGGAAAAAATTGGTTTTCAGTTTAATCAAAGTTGTTTTCTGCCACTGATTCCTTTAATTTTTTGGTAATGTTAATGAAAAATCATTGAAAACATTTTCAAGGTAAGGTCAGTGACAATGGTGTCATTTACCAAAAGAGAGTGGATTTTATTGGTCAGATTTTTGTGTCTTCCCCCGACGAGTTCATTGCAAACTTAACAAACAGCATTTGAGTTGCTCTTTTTGTTTTCAAGCATTGATTGACAGCAAGTTTTTTTTTAGCTTTTTTAATCGCACGTTATATTTTATTTCTCCACACTTTATATTGTACGTAGTTTCCCATGGCTTTGAATTAGTCTTGTGTTTTCATGGCATCTAATTCTGATGGCTCATTTTTGAAATCTTCCCACTTTTAACAAATTTGTCTTCGAAGCATTACCCCATGTGATGTTGCAATAGTCCAGATGAGGTTGAATATAACTTTTGAAAAAACACTGTCCTGTGGTTTAAGGTTAGAAATTCTTTAATTTTTGATATTACAGGGCTGGTATTTAAATATGTTTCCATGGTTCTGATATCTTCAGCATGTTTATATCAGTGATGGAAAGAAGAATATTAAATCCTTATAAATGACTAGCGCATATCCTTAAACTTGTAAAAACTTGCAATGTGCATTTTAGTATCACACAGATCTTCTGAATGTCAGATATGGCAGTTGTAGTTCAATTTAATCCACTTGGGTAGCCATCTTGGATAAACTAAAATCCTTTGTAATCCACTTGGTTAGCCATCTTGGATAACTTGAAATCCTTTGTATTCAACTTGGGTAGCCATCTCGGGTAACAAAAATCCTTTGTTTTGAACAGGTTTCCGAAATTCTCTTGAATAACTGATGATGTACACAGTAAATTTGACTTAATATACTAACTTAATATCATCACCAGTACACAGCATTAATTATGGCAATAGGTATTGTAGTCTGTACAACTAGCAACATAGGAATAAATCTTCACAAAACTTTAACCTGCCATCATGTAAATGGAAAATTATTTACTTTAGAAGAAGGAGTAAAAGTTATTTAACTCTCATGACAGATGGGAGAATTTGAGAGTTTTTGCCACAAAATTTGATGTTGGAAAGACTCCAATAAACAACATCATAACAGATGAGGAGAATATTCTGCGGCAGTCAGAAAATGGAGTGAATGGAAAGAGAATAATTCTAAATGCCAAGTGATACTTGAACCAAGATTTAAATGACGTTTTTGGATGGTTTTGCAAAACACTTGCCTTCAATATCCCACTCGCATTTCATGCTTAAGAATCAAGAACTATTAATGTATGTTCGCTTGAAATAAATCTGTTCTTAAGAGAAGAAGAACATTTTAATAATTAATGCTACTTATAAATGAAGATATTAAATGCTTTGAAGTTACATGTACCCTTCTTACAACATAAACATATGCTTTTCACAAATATTGTCACCCTCTGGAAGGACCATGCATCTAATACAGCTACTTTCCCAGTGTATCGTTGGTGACCTTATAAGAGGGGGACCACTTATCAGAAAAATGAGAGAAGGAATTGATCAAAAATTTTGATAGGAAATTTCAGCTATGAAATTTTAATGTATAAAATTTCAGTCTTTACAGTTTGGAAAAAAGAATTTGAACTACAAATTTCTCATTACATTAAAGCAGATGAACCTTTTGCCTGTAAATTTTGATTTAGAGATTTAGACTTAAAATGAAACAAATTGTATCAAAGTATAAAATTGGCCGGATTGTTACTGTTTACAAACAGGCTGAGTCTTTGTAGGGGCTAAGAAGTTTTGAACTAACTTCTTATACTGTATTTAGTAGCGAAACACACAATATATTTGAATTTACATGGTTAAAGCTGAATATGGAAATGGTAAAGATAATCTCTTTCTCTCCCTCTCTCTCTCTCTCTCTCTCTCTCTCTCTCTCTCTCTCTATATATATATATATATATATATATATATATATATTTGTATCTAAACTCCTTAAATTTAGTCTAAATTTGGATTTGTATCTAAAGTGCTTGAATTTAGTCTAAATTTGGTTTTGCATCTACACCTTAGTTAGGACTGAAGTTGGTGGAATTCAGTGGAATTAAGGGGCTTTAAATAGAGAAGAGTTTTATTGGGGTAAAATGAGCACCATCCACATTTTTCACCAAAATTGTTTGAGTTTCTGTTTACAGGATCTTACATACATTGTTTTCTATTTCAGACGGACTTATTTGTTCATACAGAGTGTAGGTCTTGCAGATTTTCTTGAGGACCCCCGATATGATGCTACACGACTTCCACCTCGAGGAAACATTGATGCCTCTTACTTTCAAAACCAGCTTCTGAATAACAATAATGGCATACAATACCCAACAACAAGAAATCCCTATGTTCAGAATGGGATCAACAACAATGGCATGCCCACAGCCAGCAGCATGGGACAATGTGGGAGCATAGCTAGCATATGTCAGTTCAGTTTCTTTGTACCAAATGGGACAGCGATAGATCTGTTCCAGATGACGACAAATGGATTTCGGCTTATGCAAGATCCTGAACGATTTAGATTTGTAAGTCCTTTCATATAGACATCTTCTTACATCAGCAGTTTTTCTGTGTATCTCTGCTTGTCAGTTAACATTCAGTAATTGTCTGTGTATCACTGTCTGCCTGTCAGTTAACATCAGTGATTGTCTATGTATCTCTGTCTGCCTGTCAGTTAACATCAGTAATTGTCTATGTATCTATGTCTGCCTTTCAGTTAACATCAGTAATTGTCTATGTATCTATGTCTGCCTTTCAGTTAAAATCAGTAATTGTCCAAGTATCACTCTGCCTGTCAGTCAACATCAGTAATTGTCTATGTATCTCTGTCTGCATGTCAGTTAACATCAGCAATTGTCTAGTTTATCTCTGTCTGCCTGTCAGTTAACATCACTGATTGTCTGTGTATAACTGTCTGCCTTCAGTTAACATCAGTAATTGTCTATCTGTCTATCGTTTTAACATCATTTTCCTGTATGTAGATGTTGCTTTGAAATGTCTGTTGATAAAGGCACACTTAGCTACTGAATGATTCAGATTTGTGTATTACATATTGAAATCAATGGACACTGGGATGAAACATTAAAGTCTAGCTATGTTACTCCCCATCTTCCTGTGTCTGTATGTTTTCTCAGGTGAATCTGAAACTGAATCTGATTCAATGTAATTTGTAAACTCATTATTTGGCAACTTTTTTTTTTACTCTGTCAGACTGCTCCGGTGGTCTAGTGGTTAGAGCATCCACCTCGGATGCAGGAGATCATGGGTTCGAACCCCGGCCAAGTCATACCGAAGACTTTTAAAAATGGTACTAACAGCTGCCTTGCTAGGCACTCAACATTAAGAAGTTAGTGTTAGGACTGGTCGGCCTGGTGTCAGGATAATGTGATTGGGTGGGACATCATGCTATATGTCTGTGGCATGATGACCCAGTGCTTGAAATAAACTGCCACACTGCAGACATCATAGTGATATGACTGAAAAATTGTTAAAGCTATGTTAAAAGTCCAAAACACACACACACACACACACACACACACACTCTAATCTGTTACATTGATGATACAAAATGGCTTTTATCGATTCTCTTCAAGGAATCAATAATTTTCACAGATATTTTGGAACTTGTATTTGAGTCATGCATGTTATTTAGTGACTAATATTAATTAAAAAAATATTGAGACTTACCAGTAAGATTGATGATAATTCCATTGTACCTGAGGGATTACTGGACATGACATACATGATGTGTTAGTCTTTTAGAGCAGCAAAAACATGGATGCAACAGAGAAAGGGTGGGTTGTAAGTCAAGAGAGGGCACACAATCCCTCAGGTATCAAAGGTATAATGGAATTATCATCAAACTTCAACTCTCAGGTAAGTCTCATTTAATTTCTAAATTTCATTGTCCCATTGGTACCTTTTCAGGATTCCAGACAGTTTCAGAGTTGGTGCATCATGTGTAGGTTAGCAAGGACAAACAGACAAAAGCAAAAGTGATTGGAAACTTAGATATATATTGAAGAATCTAGGATCATTTAATCACAAATGAACAACTATCATGGCATAGAGAAAGTACTGTCTTGAAAATATACAGCCATCTGAAATACAAAAAAGGAAATTGAATTCTCTCAAAAGAAATGATTGAAAACTGAAATATTATCATCTCCAGTACTGACCCTTAATTGTAGCTAACACAGCTTCACTGTAGGAAGTGTCTATAATGATTGAATTATGAAAAGCACAAAATGCATAGCCCTTTCTCCTGCCAACAATGCAGAGAACAATTCTGTTGGGTACTTTACATGCAGCTGCACTGCTAGAAGCTGCTCTGATGTTGTAGGGGTGAAAGATGTAAATATCAGTACCAGCCAACTTTTATTACCACATTTTTATTCATTTGGAGAGAGCTTTATGAGGCAGCTGATAACTAATAAGAAATTTTGCTGATGCTACTCCCGCAGAGATGAAGTAAACACAGGGTTCTTATGCATGGATTTAATTGCACAAGGATTTACGTCTCAATAAGCAGGCATGAAAATTTCATGCAAATTTTTCCCCAGGCAAGACTGTATGACAAGCTAAACTATGTTGTAACTTAACTACTGTCATGGCTGTTCCAGTAAAACATTCTTGGGACCCAGGGAATGCATTTGCAACATGGAGTAGTCACATATAGATGCAGTTTATAACTTCTTATCAGCTTCTTATTAACTCTTTGAGAAATCTGAGTGCCCAGAGATATATTTTTAAATTTCTGCCTTCTCTGGGTAGCATGTATGTTTAAATGGATCAGCCCTCACTAAATATAATATACCTAACATCAATGAGATGGAAGACTAACAGCATGCCTACTTTAAAAAAGATGACAAGTATTTAAAGTAATTTAACAATAAAGAAACATGCCATGTAACATTATATCATGGTACAATTGGTTGCTTATGGAAAACCATTTGACTAAGGTATGTTTACATATGGTGATATTGTTTACTGGGAATGTAATAGCTGACAAAGCTGAATGAGCTCAGTGCAAAGCAATGTAACTTGAGCCCTTTGCATACAAATCATACTGAAAATCTAAAACAAATTCAAACCTGTCCTAACAGTCACCTTTACATAGTGGTCACCTGGTCACAACAGCCATTCCAATTTCCTTCCAGCAAATTTCCTTTATAAATATTTTGTGTGTCACCTGCTTTCTTTAGTCAGTATCCAGGTGTTTCCTAACCAAACATTGGTTTCTTCCTGCTGTTAGTGGTGTCTATAGTGACTGCTTAGTTTTCTTGTAGAAGGTATTGTTTAGTTAAATGAATATCATGTGATTCAGTGCACATTTTTATCTCGCTTGTACTTGCCATACTCCAGTCACATTGTCAGTGTAACTCAAAGGTGTTAATATGTTAAATTTGAAAGCGAGGCAGTTTCTATCATTATGGTTGAGGATTGAAACGTTACAGTAGTTGTGTTATCATAGCAGAAAAGGAAGTCACCTTTTTAGGCTTTTTGAGAGGCATAGCTTGATTTATCTGTTTTCCTGTGAATTAAAGCTGCCTCTGATGAAATAAGTTCATCTTTGAGAAGAGATATGACTTATGTCCCTTTTCATTAGCTAATGCCAGGAGTCATTCAGTATTAAAGCTTTTCTGTAAAGGCAGGTGAAGTTTCGGTTCATGGCCACAAAGAATAGCTAGATATTGCTTCTTTTGATTCCTGTTCATCACAGGCCTCTCAGATTAGCCAACTGTCTTTTGATCTTAGTGAGTTGAGCAACTGTTCTAAGCCAGATGTTGTATTTGAAGTGTGATCAGCCATTTCCAAGTCTGATGAGATGAAGTTTCAATGGGTCCTGTGGCAGTCAAAGTAAAGAAGTCTCTGCCATGGAAGAATGTATCATTCCTGATAAGGTGAAGTGAACTAAGTAACCATGGTTGTCTTATCCAAATTGGGGTTTTCAAAACTATGTATGTGTGGTTTTTCTGCTAATGTTTTTTTTAAACTGACCTGATGAGACTGAAAGGAGGGAAAAGATAGACACAAGTAAAGTCAAACCAGCATAGTGTGAATGTATCAGTTGCTGTTTTGTTAGGTAGATGAATGTGTCACTTTGCAAAGTTTTTCTGTCAAGAAGATGAATGTATCACTTAACAAAACTTTTCAGTCAGGTAGATTGAATGTATCAGTTTGAAAAAGCTTTTCTGTCAGGTAGATGAATGTATCACTTTGCAAAGCTTTCCTGTCAATTAGAATAATGTATCACTCTGCAAAGTTTTTCTTTCAGGTAGATGAATGTATCACTTTGCCAAGCTTTTCTTTCAGGTAGATAAATGTATCACTTTGCAAAGCTTTTCTGTCAGCTAGATGAATGTATCACTTTGCAAAGCTTTTCTCACAGGTAGATGAATGTATAAGGCCACATATTTATCAAGTTGATAATTAAATCTTGGTGCAGAAAGGTAAGTATAAAGTGTACTATATTTTCTCTTGCAGACATGCAAATAAACTTTTATCCAGGATCCATTCTAAATCTTCATTTGTCATTCTGGAGAACCTGTCATTGTGAACATGTCTCTTTGTAAAGTAGAAGGCAGCGAGAAATATATCCCTTTGAATACATCATAAGCAAATGGTCCTTGTGAGGTCATTCATTTGAGCTATTTCCCTCTTTTACTAGGAGCAGAGCTTATATGTACATTATATATCCACCAGTGTAACATTTGTTTGCTTGAATTGGAAATTGTCAGGGTTTCATCAAAATTACCAGTGGCCTGTTTCAACCGATTGTCTGTCTCAATTTTCAGAATCTTATAATAGAGTAGCATATAAAACATTTGGTTCACTGGCAACCATTTGGCCAGTTTTTTTTAAGAGTTGAAAATTCAGGCTTTGTCAGTTTATAAGTTTAGCTGAAACGATTGGGATAGAACTTAAACCATTTAGTGAACTGGAATTTCTGACCTCTCCAAATGAACCGGAGGTATTTTCCTAAGCCTAATGGAAATGTTTAAAACAAATTCTCCCTGTTATCTTTACTTCATCTGTCACACCATACTTGTAGAAACCATCAATATTAGTGTCAGTAATCTTACTGTCATATTGGACTGACTTTGAACTGACAAGGTTTTGGCAAAAATTTAACAGAATATCCCTTACTAGTATGTAAAGTCAATCTATCTGATGTAATTCCTTCCCATGCTCAGCTGTTTTTCTTGCCGTAAAGTTGCTGGCAGTGTTTTTTATCTTCTGATAAAGTGGGACATGTTCCATAGAATCAGTAGAAAAAAAAAATGGCCACTACTTAAAAAAGAATGAGCACAGTTGCAGTCCACAGAAGCATTCAGGGTTGTGGTTGTAGATTCTCCCCCGTGCTTTGCCCTAGGTACCTTTTTCCTTTGAATCTGCCTAATTTTTTCGACAGTTGATGGCTTACAAAGCCCCACTGTATAAATGACATCATCCCCAGAGATGGAAGAAAGTGTTGCCTTGATTAGAAGTCACTGTTTCCCAATTGTTGGATCTCATTTCAGTCTTCCACCTGTTGATCCAAAATAATCACCAAACAGGTAGTCTGTAATGCCATTGGTGCTTGCATGTAGTTACTGAAATTCCACATTTAGATAAGTTCTCACTCCAAGGATCATAGTAGGAATATGCAAGCAGCTGAAAAGAGTCCTTTACATGTGTGGAATGTTTTTGTCTTTCAATTATCTGGGATTCTTGCTTGGTCTATGAAAGATGATCCATCACTTGAACCAGAGGGGCACTGCTGCATCTCTAAGTGCCCTTGTGCCCACTATAGTTTCATGTCCATAGGTAATGTTTTTTTCTTAACTGACAACATATTTCAGAATTAGCCTGGTGTTACGTGTATAGGCTCGTACAAAAGTAACAAAGAAAAGAGTGAAGCCAACAAGCTTTGTAAAATTTAACAAAATAATTTATTTCCCTAGAAAAACAGGGTAAAAACAAGAAAAAGGACTTATGGTTTATGAATCTAATCCAAAATTAATCCTAGAATTAATAAATGTAAGTCCTATCAGTAAAAAGTTCTAAGTGAATCACAGTTCAAACCCCGAAGAAGTTCCAAGATAGAAGACGATGATGTCTTCAATAACCTGTTTTGTCCTGATGTGTCAATAGTTCCTTGTTGAATCACCAAGTATAATATTCCAGTTTAGAATACCTAATAATTTCCAATAAATGTCTTTGTCCAAGAATCCTGATGAGCACTAGTATTTTCCAGGGTAAATAAATTACTAATTCTGAAAAATAGAAAAATCAACTCAAACTGGTCACAACAAAACACCATTGAGCTTTAGAGGTTCAAAACACAACTGGCTTGATTCTTATCATAACATGAGTATTAAGCCTAACTAATATGCAAAACAGATTCCCGGATGGGGGTCAAAATTTCATCCAACTGGGAAAACCAAACATCTGTAACAATAAACAAATGTCATTTGTCAAGTACTCCAAATCTGTCTTGATTTCACTAAATGAATCTTAATCTGGGAAAACAAAAATAAAAAAAGTTGTTTACATAGAATTGCCTTACTGGTCTTGAGTCAAGGTCAGCAAAAGATACAGTGTTTCAACTATTGGTTGTTTATCAGGTCAAAGAGAACTGAACTGAATTTCTGGAAAATTTTCAAATCCAGTAAATAAAACATTACAATAATATGTAATGGAATAAAATAAAAATAAAAAAAATTTAAAACTAACAAACAAATAATTAAATTACGTATACATAACACCTGGGTACACAAAGATTAGAACAGTTCTGGGGCTTTAGATAATTTTCAGAAAGGTCTTTGATTTTTGTTCTCAATAACTTGTGTTTTGACAGCCATGTATACAGCTTTAGCAAGGTGTTTGCTGACAGAAGGCCAACACTTCTGTTGAATATTATGTAAATTTTCTATGTCATCAACAATGTGTCTGCTGTCAAGTGGGAGGTGGGCAATATCATGTGTGAGAAACTTGAAGCTTTGTCAAAATTCTCATGCATGTTTTCAGTCAAATATGACTGCAGCCTGTCAATCACTCATGGATCAAAAATCTTTACACACTGCACCCAAGGATTTGGAAATTTCCTGTAAAATCTGATACCTGATGTTCCCTTTGATTCCAGTTCTTTTGGTCAACATGACAGTTCACTAACTTGTCTGGGACCACCATTGCTGTTGTGTATCTAGAATATTGTGCCTGATCATTGTATAATGTCATGGCTGTTAACAATGGCTGGCTAGTACTGAAATTATTTGTTGTTTACCAGCATCCCTAGATACCTTAAATGACTGTTTCACATGTCATTTTATGCTGACCCAGGACTGTGTTGGGACTATATATATTCACCTTAGTTTTCTTATTGCCATTCTTTTTTAGAGGTATTGTGGATGATGGGTCAGCAAGCAGTTCATCTGAATTGAGTGCAGATGTCATTGTCTTTGTATTTTGGCAAGTTTCTATCATCATAGAGTGCATTCATCCAAGGTGCACAACAGTTAAGAGCTGCTAAATATAGCGGTAACCTCAAATGATCAGTGGCTGATCATACATCTATGCATTGCATGATAAAATTTGAAGTTGCACATTTTCCAGTTAAAGGTCACTGTTTCTTATCATTGCAAATGATATGCCTCTTGCCTAATAATTCATGGACCAATGTGACCTATATGTCATCTCTTGGAATCTTGAAGGGATACTAAAGGGGCAATGGAATTACAGTTTATTGTGTTTGTACTGGTGGATATTGAGAACAAGGCCAAAGTACAATGGGGCAGGGTTGTGAACTGCATCTTCTTCAAGCAAGACCTCAACATCTAAAAGAACAGTTTAATTTATTTATTATATATCTCCATTTGTTCAGTGATAAATTTTATTATGTTTCATAAAATGAAATTGAAAAAAAAACATTTTTGATAGAGATACCATGGTGTTTATTTTATTTATTTTGCAGTTGTTTAATGCTTTGTTTGTGCTGTAGTTGTACTCAATAATTAATAACAAATATAGGTTTTTGAGGTTCGAAGTATAAATTTTACAGCTGGATTTTTATTTGGCAATGGTTCTGCATGCTGTACATGTACCAGAGTTCTATTTATTTGATAGGCTCATCAGCTCAGTCACTAAAGTGCTTGAAAATGATGTGCTACATTCAATTCAGCCATCTGCATAATTATGAGTGATGTCATTACATGTAAATCCTATGAGTTTAATGTTGTGTTTGACAAATAAAATAAAGGAATGTCATCACCCTGAATACCAAACAAAATTCTTGTAATAGAGATGTAGGTATGCACAAAGAATTGTGACCTTGCACTACTCAGTTCATGCAAACTCCATTGTGGAGTATAGGGGATGGGATGCAGCTAATGAGATAGACACTGATGCTATAAATAGCCACATGCATACTTTGTCAGCTTATTCAGAACTGTTGAGTGCTGGTACGACAAACTGCGGACCTGTGTCTAAGTTTATTAATTGGACTTATGAAACTACTGATAAACATCTGTCAGGGTAAACAGGTCTGATTTTAGATCTCAGTCTTACATTAATATGTAGGTGGTGTGATTTATTGTACTCTGACATCATTGTCATGTCATTCTACACCACAACAAACTTATTTAGTATTACATGTGCTTTGCACACCCAGTAAGTGCTTGAAATTGTCCAATAAATGCTTGACATTGTCCAATAAATGCTTGATATTATCCAGTAAATGCTTGACATTGTCTAATAAATGTTTGAAATTGTCCATTAAGTGCTTGACATTCTCCAATAAATGCTTGACATTGTCCAGTAAGTGCTTGACATTGTCTAATAAATGTATGAAATTGTCTATTAAGTGCTTGAGATTGTCCAATAAATGTTTGACATTGTTCAATAAGTGCTTGATATTGTCCAATAAGTGCTTGACATTGTCTAATAAATATATCACTAATAAATATATCACATTTTTCCAATAAGTGCTTGACTTTTTCTAATAAATGTATGACATAGAAGATGACAAATATACTGGTTTATCCCATGCAATCCATTTACATAGGTAACCCAGTGATATATAATAACGTATGGTAATTGCTGCCTTAGCTGCTTGCATGCACTTTATTTGCTTTTCTTCATAAGTTGTCAGCACAGCTATTGATTGGCATAAATAACATTATTGTTCCATCAGAGATCTTTTTGATCATTGACCATTGCTATAGAGACTTTGAAATGGCATTGGTTTCCATTTAAATTTGTTTTCTTGCATATATCTGAAACATTTTAATGAATTTTGTCTTGGAAGAGCTTGTTAACATATTTTAAATAAAATTTTCAGGTGTTGCGACGGATGTTATTCCCAGGCCTGATTTTCCTGGACACGATGCAGGCTGGAGAAAGGCGCTCATATCGTGCACATAATGGTGACTCTGTCAACATTGTCAAGGAGTCGGACACCGGTAGGTTTCCCCCAACTCCTCCAACAAAGCATTCAGGAAGTTTGTCGTACATGACTACCATAAATAAATAGGTCCATGTAAACTCAGCAAACCCAAAATTAGCTACCATACCATTATAATTGAATTTCATTTAAAATTTGGTTGCAACTCTGGCCATATTATATGGGGGAGGGGGTGACTGTTCCTATCAGTGGGTGATGCACATTGTTTCTATGCTAAAAACTATTTATAGATTTTATGAGTTGAAGTAATTTTGATATAAGGTGTGATAGTAAGAAAACCTAGATCAGTTCAGATTTCACCTTTCAGTTATTTTTCCTCCAGGTTTGACCTAGTTTTATTTTGGAGTTTATTTTATCTTAAATCAATATTTATGGGGGCTTTCAATAAAATTTTGAGCTCTTTTTTATATTTAGGCAGAATATTTTAAAACATTTATATTTATAATCTTGTTAAGTTCTGACACGATTTATAATGATGATCTATTTTAATATATAATTCTATAGTCAAACTTGTTTGAAGGGCTAATAATGTCTTTGTGTTTTTTCTTTTTTTCTTTATAACTGTATAATGAAACTTTGTAAGAAATCATTTTGAGACTCTTTTTCCTTACAGTGGTTCGTCTTGTTTATGGATCAAGCCAGGCAGAGGTTTTAACCCCAGATCTTGGTGCCACTAATGGAGTAATACATATCGTGAGTGCCATTTTATCCCAGCCAGATGATATGACAAGGGAGATAAGCCATGCAGCAAGACTCTTGTTCCCCTACCCTTTCTGGTCATATCTGCTGCTGACTGCGTCTAGCCTGGTCTTCACTCTGTTTGTGTAAACCTTAATTCTAGATGTCCCCAGCATAGCCTATTTAAGGTAGTGCTATAGTTCAAGTGAAAGGGGATGTTCGTCATAGATTGTTTAAGTGCCATTTTGATCTTTAATCAACAAGACTTTAATTGAATACTAGAAAGATAGTTGTTGATTGCTTCATTTTCGTGTCGTTTTCTGTTTCTGCATCTTTGCGTCACAGGGAGGTCAGATTCCAGAAGTCACAACAATACTGTATGGCAAAACTTTTAATGAAAGATGGCAAATTTAAGATGACGAAATTAAATGTTGAACACATTATCATATTCATATCAATTGAGCATCACAAATCTTTAATTATTTGAAAACTTAAATGTAAACAGTGTCCTGTTTGTATTAATTTCACACGCACATACTCTTTTTACAAAAGAATTATGTCTCATGTTTCTGTTATAATTATAGGTACATCAATAAATCTTGCTTTTTAAACATCAACAGCAGTTAGCATTATGCAGACATTCCTTGTTTCCAGATTTGCTTCAAAAGTTAAAAATTTGGTTGAAATATTTGTCACTGTAATGAAATATCCAAATCATATTATCAAAAGAAATTTTTTGAAAATTATAGAAATGAGGCAAATTGATAAAATCATAATCCTACTCAATTTTAATGTTATGATTTTTGTCTTGTCATACTTTCTTGACTGGTTCTTAACCCTTGTACAAAAGATTCCTTATACATTAAGCTAATAAACATTGTAACTAATGTCACAAAGAATGACAGAAATACCAGTGGCAAAACCTACTGAGGGTTGTGATCTTTTTATTTTTTTTTCCTGCTTAAGGCCAGATTGCTGCCACATAAACTTTCATTTCACCAAAATATGCAAGGAACGCAAAGATTAATTTGTTTTTTTCTCAAACTGATGTCATTCCACTTCATTTTTTGCCATTGAATGTATTTATATTTTGAGTAGAATGTCAGCTCTTATGTATTTTATTATGTTCAGAGAGGAATGTAAAATAACTTGAGTGATTTCTTGCTATTGATTAACTTTTGTGTCAGTTTTATGATTAGTTTTGTCTGCAATTACATTGCAATCTTTAAGATTCCTGCCGAAAATTCATGTATAGCTTGAAGAAGCAAGCAAAATTCAGTGCATTTGTAGCTAAATCAAGAGTAAATTACTACTCTCAGGTTTATAGACTGATTGATTTTAATGGCATACAAGTGTGTTTCATATTTCATTTTGTAAAAGTTGTAAATGAGGACTCATTCTTATCATCAGTTTTCATTAATATTCTATTATTGAGGTTGCCATCATTTTCAAAGTTAACTTCTACCACAATTTTGTTGAGACAAACTGAATAAAATTGTAATATTTACCTAAAGTGCAATGAGTATTTCTTGCTCAAAGCTTTAGCGAAGAGGTCTTTTTTATGCAACTGTTTTAAACAGTTTGAATTTTGACCATTATCGTTACTGCTTTCTATTTTCTCACCTTATTCTGGCAATACAAAGGAGTCACTTCAGGAAGATATTTTAGTCCAAAATGGACCCTCCATAATCATTTCAAAAGTATTTCAGAAATCTGGTTCTAAGTATATGATATACCATCCATTTCCTCAAGGTCATTTGATAATTGTTCAGTATTTCCAAATAAATTGGGAATTTTTAATCTTTGCACCTTAAAAATATGTATAGCAGGTGTGTACCTCAAGCTTGTTAACCACGGCTGAATTTTACCAACAAAACTTAAGTCTAAACTTAAATTTAAGTTTAGAATCAGGTGATCTGATTGGCTGAAATTAATTTGGACTTGACATTAACCAATCAGAGGCCACAAGTCTTGATTTGACTTGTGGCTTATGTTAGTATTATTGAGACTAGGTTCAATTCAAGTCTTAGTGCTAATTTGAGGGAAGGATATAAACTTTACTTTCATTTTTTTTTCTTGATATTGTTTTTCATTTAATATAATGGCCCTTTTTGGGGTTTTCAGAGGCCAGTATTCCTTCCAGAAGTGAAAAAGGTGGGGTACAAGAGCCCCTACCTGTTGAAAGGTGGGGTCATCAAAATGGTGGTCACAAAGATCCTAACCCGTTTCTTGTTTATTCAAGAAATTTTAAATGCAGTGCTATCCTGCCTTGCTACAGGAGTTTCATTCATGAATTAGAATGCCTCACAATAGAATTTATTTTGGACATGTAAGCCTACATTTTTTCCAGTCAGTATGCTTTCTTGAGAAATAAGTACAGCAGGTTTTGTAGCTGAAGATTTGATTGTCTCTTCCTTATGCTGTCCATCCATAAACATCAACCATGTGCTCTTGATTAGTGCTGAAACTAACCAAAATCAGTAAGACATTTCCATCAGCCAGTGAAATTGATTGGTGCTGATATTAACCAAAATCAGTAAGACATTTCAGTCAGCCAATGAAATTGATCTTTGGCATTAAGTTCACTCTGTTCAATAAGCCATCTTTATGTGCACTCAGTTCGGTCAGTCTAAAATCTACTTTAATTATTTTTGATCTTTATTTTCTAGTATCTTTTTAGGTGCCCAGTGGTCTTCATAGAAGCAACACCAAAACTAAAAATTAAGGGCCAATTGTGCAGTGACACAGCCTCAAAAATGTACCCTGGGGGGAGGGAGCTGAAAATGGGTCCCACTAATTTCATTTTCAGTTTATCAAATTTTTCTCCAAAATGATGGAATCATGCCCCATTCCCAGTCAAGTAACAAAAATCCCAGGATCAAAAATTTTGACATGCTTAAGCTTGAAGTTTGATTGAAATTTTGACAAAACCAGTTTATTTCAACTTGATCATCACCATTATTTAATTTCCCCAATTCTTTGCTATGGTGGCATTAGTGATCAAAATTGACAGTGGCAATAAAATTTCTCACATGGTGATACAGTTGGATTAAAACATTATGTTTGGCTATTGAACATTTAGGGTATGTGCTTTTATCAGCAGATGTTTTTGCCCTGAAGTTACTGGCTTCTGCTCATGTGATGTTTTCAAGGTTGCATAAATATGATACAAGGGATAGAATTTCTTGACAAAGGAATGTAATTATTCAGCAATAAAATGAAACTTGTTATGGCTTTCGAAAAAGAATAATTTAGATAGCTAAATTATGAAAAAAATACAAATTTAAAATAGGTAATGATTAGAGTTGAATAAAAGTCGGTTTTGGAATCATAGAGTATACTAGATAATTTTATATGTCAACATTTTCCAAGGCAAAAATGCAACTATTTAAAACATTTTAGTGCCAGGTTTGTGTTGCTTATAAGATTTCTTACATTATACTCATTACTAATAGAAGTTTCAAGCCTAGTTTGGTATTTTTTAAAGCTCAGATTTCAAAATAAAATGCTTTTGTGAATACTTGAGAACATTTTTTTGATGTAGATAGAGTATATCATTATAGAGCCAGGTTTACAATATTTGTTCATGGTGTCCTTAATCTTTGGTTTTATCTAAATATTTGTGACTCTGTATGATATTAACATACCAGTCTGAAATGTGTTTAGTGCCTAAGGTATTACACAGCACCAGATGGCGGTTAGTGAAGAAATTTTATATCTGTTCTGCATGACATTATTAGTTTGAAGAAAGTTTGATTCACATTTTGATAAGTGATTAATAAGGCAGCCCAATTAAAGGAATTGTATCTCTACTGTGATTAACTAGGCATTTAAAAGTCGTGCATTGTCAGGCATAAATACTACATTTAAAAGTCATGCATTGTCAGGCATAAATACTACATTTAAAAGTCATGTATTGTCAGGCATAAATACCGCATTTCTTCAATAATAAGCAGGAGCGAGGAGGGTGGGGGTGGCTGCATTAAAAATCTTTTGAAATGTGGGTTTGGGCTTTTTATGAGACATATTCTAGCTTTCTGAAATAGAAATTTGCACAAATTTTGCACAAATTCGAGTTTTGTTGTTATCATGTGTATGGGCTTATCATAGGAAAAGTACAGTGTACATATGATACAGTGTTATCAAGATTGCTTCTTTACGTGTATTTGTATATATTCATTAGTCAAACTACTAATTTGCAATATTGCATGTATACATCCTTTTAATTTTCTTAAAAAGAGTTAATTCTTTGTTGTATCATGTAACACATTTTGTTAATTACTCTGTCAACAGACACTTTTTGTTAATTACTCTGTCAACTGACACATTTTTTGTTAATTACTCTGTCAACAGACACTTTTAATTACTCTGTCAACTGACACATTTTTTGTTAGTTACTCTGTCAACAGACACTTTTTGTTAATTACTCTGTCAACTGACACATTTTTTGTTGATTACTCTGTAAGCTGACACATTTTTGTTAATTACTGTCAACAGACACTTTTTGTTAATTACTGTCAACTGACACATTTTTTGTTAATTACTGTCAACAGACACTTTTTGTTAATTACTGTCAACTGACATTTTTTGTTAATTACTGTCAACATACACTTTTTGTTAATTACTCTGTCAACAGACACATGTTTTTGTTAATTACTCTGTCAGCAGACACTTTTTGTTAATTACTATGTCAACTGCCACATTTTTTGTTAATTCCTCTGTCAACAGACACTTCTTGTAAATTGTTGTATCAACATGGTTTTGAACTTTCCACATTATAAGTTTGTGCTTGGAAAAGAAATAAACAACAACTGATGGTACTTTTGAAACGTACATTTGTGGATCAGAGAGTAAAAACCAGCATTTGGTTTTTTTTTGGTTAATGTTTGAGTAATAGATTGACTTCTTATATTGTACTCAAATACATCATTCTTTTCATTCATTATTGAATTTTAAAAATGGAGGCTATCTGGACAAATTCAGTTTGATTGAAAATGTTTTTGTTGCAGATGGAAATTAAGAAAGGTAATTAGAAACAAATTAAAATAACCTGCAAGCTCCACTTTATTTAAAATGTGCAGTTTCATTTGGAAAATGCTTTACATGGTTTTAGACTCATTCATGCTTTCATTACAAAAATGATATGCCAGAATTTAGACAGTTAAAGGTACAAGTAATTCAAGCTCCTGGGGAAACGAGATGTTTATGATAACAGCACTGCAAGAATTTGTGTTAGGAACTTTTAGGGACAGATAGTTGGGCCTTGTGCTGGGAATCCTCAGGGGCTGCTGTTGGGGTCTTGTGCTGGGAATCTTCAGGGGCTGCTATTGGGGTCTTGTGCTGGGAATCCTCTGGGGCTAGTAATAATGCTGTTTGTTAGGAATATCACAGACTGATATTTGGGTGTTGTTCCAATGAAGAATATCTCAAAATGATGCAACTTGTTTTGAATGTAATAATTCAAATTGATATATGTTTTCCCAAAGTAATGGGCTCAAGGCCTATTCCAATTGACCATTGTAAAATCTACATTCATGATCACAGTGTTAGCAGCTGTTATGTCCATGATATTAGCTGTATACTTAATGCTTATCGATTGCATGGATGATTGGGAATCAACATTCAGTACAGAATGATCAAAGAACTCATTCATTGTATCTTTCAAGGATCACTATCATGCACAATAAAAAAGTGAGTGTGGTTAAGGATATCTCTTTTCATATATCCTTTACATGGTTTTGCTCTTTTTTAAGTTGTTATATTTACTCTCCAATGCATAAAATTGTATAATTTTCTCTCTACAAATGTGGTTATAATGTACAAAGGACAAAGAATTACATTTGTCTCAAACTTGGTTGTCAATTCTCAGGTGTTCAAATCATTCCATATCCTTCAAAGTGATCATTCTGCATCCTGCAGTGACCGTGATCACATCCAACTGTACAAGCAGGCATGCAAGTTAGTCCACATCTGTTGTCATGCTTAAGTTACTTCTCATAACATCAGGTGTAAATAATTCCTCATGACATCAGGTGTGAATAATTTCTCATAATATCATATATACATAGTTATGATATCCAGTATAAATAATTCCTTTTGATATCAGGTATCAACTGTTCCTTATGATATCAAGTAGAAATCATTCCTTATGATATCAAGTATAAATCATTCCTTATGATACCAGGTATAAATTATTCCTTATGATATCAGGTATAAATTATTCCTGATGATATCAAGTATAAATCATTGCATATGAATCATATGATATCAGGTATAAATATTCCTTACCATATTATATATAAATAATTCCTTATGATATCAGATACATATTATTCCTTATAATATCAAGTATAAATCATTCTTTATTATATGCATAAAATAATTACGATATCATGTATAAATAATTCTTAAGGTGTAAATAGTTTTTGTGATATCAGGTATAAATAATTCCTTATGATATAAGGTATAAATAAATCATCATCATATCAGGTAGTCCTACAATGTAATTTTTTGTTATAAATACATTTTCATTTGAAATAAATATTCACATTTACCACATAGAGATGCTGCAATTCCATTAGAGTGCCAGGGGCTGAAATACATAAAATTTTGACTGACATTTTTTGGATCTAATATTATGTCATTGCTTAATATGCTGTGTATTGTCATTGTACAGATTTTGTTTTTTTAACATATTGTATACAATATTATTCATGAAAACATTTGACCTTCCAGCCTGGGGCAGGGGGATGGTTGAGAAAATGAACACCACAACTCAAATTTACATTTTTTACGATTCATCTGATCATACATATTTACCTTATTAACGATTAATTTCCTTTATTAAGAAAACCTCAGTGCCTTAATTATACATGCATGAATACAGTCATTGTAACTAGGCCAATCACTATTGATGTCACAAGAACCTTAATTGTACTGGCATGGATACACCTGTTGTAACTAGGCCAACATATCATTATTGGTGCCATAAGGACCTTAATTGTGCCTGCATGGATACACATGTTGTAACTAGGCCAACATATCATTATTGGTGCCATAAGGACCTTAATTGTGCCTGCATGGATACACCTGTTGTAACTAGGCCAACATATCATTATTGGTGCCATAAGGACCTTTGTTGTGCCTGCATGGATATGCTCATTGTAACCAGGCCTACCCATTATTGGTGTTGTGAAGACATTAATTGTACCTTCAAGGATACACTAATTGTAAGATGTTTAATTAGCACGCTAAATTATCTACCTGCTCAGAATTCATGACCCAATATATACCTTTGGGGTCAGAACACAATACTTCTAATTGTTTTAAATGGAAAAGGTACAGTTCACTTTAATGTTTTAGATGAGGAAAATTTTTCCTTGGAATGGACCACAGGTGTCAGTGTCGTCTAAACCACTCACCATTATGGTTTACTGCAATGTCACTTCTGTCTGCATGGGTTATATTCTCGGGCTTGGTCAAGTTGTGGTTATGTGAGAAAGCTTGCCAGTAGCTTTCCTTGGGGCAGTGGTTCTTCCCAGGGTTTTGTGGGTTCTTCCTCCACCAGTTGTACTGACTGCCATGTATAGTCTGTCATGTGCTGAAAATGACATTAGACCCCACAACAACAACAACTTGCTAATGATAGATTTTTTTTTTCCATCATCACGAAAAATTGATTTGCTGCTTTGCCAGACTGGAAGGAAAATGTTTAAAGTTGATATTTTCATGAAAAATTTTAGAATTCATTTTATTTCATTTTATATCATTTTATATATATGTATAGATAATGTAGATATTAATGTTAAGGTTGCCAATTTACATGAAATGTAATTTTACACTTAGAATTCTCAGACTTTTTGTAATGTACACGACGGTTGTGATTTTATATTGTGTCTTATTTTAAAAATTAAAATATATAAATAATAACATGCGTTTTGTTTAGATATCTTGTAAAAAAGAACCAATATTTGACTTAAATATTTTCGATCTTTCCTTTTACTGGACTTTATTTCTTTCTACGAATGTGTCTTTTTGCAGAACCCATGTACACGGACTTTTCTTTGTGATCTGAGGTCAGATTAAAAGTTTAAATTTAAAAAAAAAAATTGGTTGTAATGAAATATTTGCATACAAACGACATTGAATACATCTGTGTTGACCAATGTTATTACATCACGTAAGATAAACTGTAATGAATCCTGTTCGCACACAAAGTGCAATTACGGGGAAAAACAACTAAGAAATGGATGAAAAGAAAATTTTTAAAAAATAATCTTATGACAAGTGGATCTTGATAGTGATACATCAGTGACTGGTGAGAATATATTTCAAAGAATTCCCTTTGATGTGCTAAAAACTGCAGCTGTAACATGACTTGTATAAAAGAACTGCTTGGTTATGAAAGTGTATTTTTAGTTTTCCTTACATAACCATGGGATGTTCTGGAATTTAACTTATCAAATTCAGTATAGTTCTTGGTCGACCAAGATCCAACCCTTTATTTTGCCCAAATTATTAAAAATATCACTGTTTGATAAGGGGCACATTGATCAGAAGACCAATGAATGCCAAATCTGAGAAGACCAAGGAATGCCAAATCAAAGAAAACCTAAAAGCAGGAATATTTTACCTCCTGCGAAAGATTCACCAACCAGGAAACTTAAGATAATAACTGAAAATTTGATTTACAAAGTGTTTAATTGAAATCACATTGGCCAAGGTTTTTCATCATTGCTAAGGAAATTGGTATCTAATTAGTATTTACAGGTACAGATCCACGTATAACACTTGTCCTGGGTTGATAGGCACCCAACAGAAAAAAAACTATGAGTGCATAAGACCTCATATTCACACATTACCCAAATTTTTCAGGTCATAACATATTATCATGTGAAAGGCAAAGCCAGTAAACAGTATCACCCCGGCTCGGTGCTCTGTTTCACTAGATGTGAGACATCTGTATATAAATAATCCACATGATCAGGAAATACAGGTCTGCAAAGAAGCATGGAAAGCAAGAAATTTGAAGAAGCCAATCCCATTACACTTCCTGTTCCACGTTCCAGAAGTGATTTTGATGCTTTACAATTCTGGTTCAGTGGAAAGATCTATCTTCAAATTAATAGGATTGCAGTTGGGTCAAAGATGCAATTTTCGAGTGCAAAAACTTCATGGTAAAACTCAAAGACCAAGTCATATCTTCTATATGATATACACTTTGGTATCTTGTGTTAATGATGTGTTGAAGTAAGACGACAGCATAAAGAAAAACCCTTTATGAATTGACCATTAAATCAAACAATATTCCCATATTTCATCAAGTTTACAACTAAAATTTCCAACACTACATATTTCTGGATGCAACCGTTATTGTGAACAAGACCTGCCCCACTGGTATCAACTCTAACATGACTGGCAAACACTAATATTTCCTCCCGTCCAGTCGTTAACGAAAACGCTATTCCGAACATCCAATACGACCACATAACTGAGAATATGCAGTGTTTGCCTATGGTGACAAAACATTTAGAAGACGGGTCTGAAAAGGATACGCTCTAACAAAAGAGTTGATAGCAAAGGCAAAATATTAACGTCTAAACAAGAAAATGAAGAAAACTAAAACATGAATGCTAACCATTTATTGTCAAATACCATCCAGTTTGCCATCAAAAGCATCATTCATAAACAATTGCCTACTGTTATATTGGATGAAAATAGAAACCAACATATTTTCTAGCAAATTTACAGGCAAACAGCTAAAAAGTCGTGTCTGTTGCTTAACGTACAAAGAAAACCATTATTTTTTTCGCAGACCGAAGTTTTCACCACATTACTGTTATTTGCTCTATCTCTGTCTGTATGTCTGACTGTATCTCTCAGATATAGAAGTCAAATGCAGATGCACAAATCGATATATAAGACAGGGTCTGTTAGATAAGTCGACATTACAGTAATCAGGGCACACTTCAGTTTATATCCACTTGTAGTTTGAACGGACCGATACTCAATCTAAAAACATTTTCCAGGAATTTGTTTCTTCTGGCCTCATATTTTCTATCTTATTAATTTTTTGAGTATTGGAACCATCTCTGATATTCTGGAGTAGTTGCAACATACAAAAGTCCCATGTCATTATGGAAAGCGCATTTGGGCCTATTCTTCAGGGATTATCAATAAAACGGTTTTTAAGTTGGTCGCTGCGGTGGAAAGCTGGGGAGCACTATTTTCCTTTAGGACCAGCTAGACATCATAAGACTTTCAGAAACTGTTGTCAATACTATTCATTCAAGAGGAGTAGTGATGAGAAAATTTTCAAAATGGCCAACTTTATAAGATATTCGAGGGACCCTAATTTTATATTTGATCAACAAAACAATGGGAGGTGTGTGTGTGTGTGTGTGTGTGTGTGTGTGTGTGTGTGTGTGTGTGCCGTTTGATAGTAATCCTCTCAATAAATTAACAGGGGCAATAATGACAACCTTGTAATGGCGACGGGAGACAGACGGAAAGTTATAACTGAATAATTTAACCTCTTTCCGGTAGTAAGGCTATGTAAGAGTGACGAAAATTGTGTTTTAGAACTCAAAGAACTACACAAGCTGATTCATAAACGTGTCAATAACACAAATATGTATTTGTAACGTCAATTATACGACGCTAAATGAGAGACATTTCCGTAATCAGATTGCCATTGATGATCGAATCCAGGTACTTTAGTTTTGACTTTTGGGTTCTTGTAACGTTTGCGTCGGTTGTTCTTGTAACCTTTGTTGTACATCTTGCAAATCTAATCTTTTATGGTGCACGATATAATGTTTGAATTCCTCCGTAGCCATAGTCATGAGCAGTATTGTCCTAAATGCTGGTTAATACGGTCCCATGTTGTTGCTTCCGCTGCACAATAAGTCACACACCGTTCATACTCCTATCCTAAGCTTGTGGATTGTTCTTGTCGTATTTTGGATTTTCATTCTTGACGAGCATTATAAGTAGAAGCAACCATAGGTTTGCTTTTCTCTTGATTTCATTTTTTTTTTTACATTTGTCTTCCATTCTTTCTTTTTGTCTGCAAAAGAGGATTTTAGCATCATCTTTTTGACCCAGACATTCATTTCTTGTCTCTCGGAGTAGGAGAAGGTGTGAACAAGATTGCTACACAAAGTCTTTGAGCAGACGCAGTTTGAAGCACTGCTCTTGTTTCTTCTCTTCTTCCGTCCCTGAGACTGTTTCTTTCATCATGTCTATTGCTTTTGTTTCGTTTGTTTCATAATAGTCTTGAAATATCTCATAGTAAAGTTAGCGTCTTGTCTAAACCTTCATGATGAAATAGTTAAAGACCTTGCAATAATGTCCGTACCATTGTGATTTTCCGTATCTGACAAATCTGTTGGATCCATTAATGTCTATAAATACATTTTGTAAATTTGACATCTCAGTAAGATTATAATTAGGAGGTAACTGTGGTATCCTTTGGATTTCCAGCCATATTGTTTCTACGTAGAGTTAAATTCCTTCCTTCTATAAAATCCATAGATACAAGTGTGATGTCTTCTTTTTATCACCCATGTGACAGAGGAGTCTATCTGATTTGCTAACTTTACTTTTATTATCTCAATCTGGTTGTCTCAGCCTAGTTATCTCAGCTATTTGGTAGAACTTACGAAACCCAGATAATACTCATCACTGGCTACACTTATCCAAACTCTCAAGAGCTACAGTAAAACGTGTGACAACAAGAAATGTTTTGTCAGACGGCATTCTTCAAACTTTGTCAATCACCCTCAATTCGCCCCATTTAAATCAAACATTGTAATGCAGCTTCAAATGCAAAATATTTCAGAAAATTGTTTTTTGAAATTTAAATTCCCCTAGTTTTCAGAATGTTTTAAATCCCAAGTATTATTTCAACAGGCTTTTTACAATGTCATCAAAAGTGGAAATTTTTCTTTCAAATCCTACCCAGAAGCAGTTGGATTGTTTGAAAAAATATGAATTGCTTGAACTTGCCAGAAAATATGATCTTTCTGACTCAAAAGCTTCTTTAACGAAGCAAGAAATAAGAAACATTTTGATCCAATATTTGGTAGAAAAGATGGTTTAGGATAAAAGTGTATTGGTTTATATCAGTAAGTCTGTATCAGACTGACATAAAAGTAAATGAATTAAAATTAAAGTACAAAATAAAATTAGAGTTAAGGAAGCTGGAACTTCAGAAAGATAAAGAAGAAAAACAAATGCTATTGGAAAAAGAGGAGAGAGAGAGAAATGCAGTTACAATTTGAGAAAGAGGAGAGAGACAGAGACAGGAGAAAGATACACAAATGCAATTAGATAAGGAAGAAAGAGAGGAAGATAGACAAATGCAGTTACAGAAAGAACAAATGCAGTTAGATAAGGAGGAGAGAGAGACAGACGCAAATGCAAAGAAAGAAGGATGAATGGGAATTTCAAATTAGAAGAAAAGAAATGGAGTTGGCAAGTGAAAGGCACGTTTCCACTTTACATACGAATTCAAGTTTTGATCTTACTAAGAATATTAGGTTAGTGCCCTCTTCCAGAGAAAAAGAAGTAGACAAATATTTTCCTCGTTTTGAGAAAGTTGCTGAAAATTTGAAATGGCCAAGGGAACATTGGACTCAATTATTACAATGTGTACTTACCGGTAGAGCTAGTGATATTTATTTTTCACTGTCACTACAGCAGAGAGCTGACTATGATCTGGTTAAAGACCGCATCTTAAAGGGTTATGAGTTACTCCCTGAGGCTTACCGGCAAAAATTCAGGAACTATAAGCAAGGAAATGACCAGACCTATGTAGAACTTGCGTGGGAAAAAGCACAAGGTGGTGCTCTTCTAGAAAAGTCAATAAAGATTACGAAAGTCTCAGACAACTCATATTAGTTGATGAGTTCAAGTACTGTGTCCATAGTGACATTAGGATTTATCTTGATGAGCATAAGATTGAAACTTTGGAAACTGCTGCTCGTGCTGCCGAGGAGTATTTCTTAGCTCATAAAGTGTCTTTTGTAGGCAAGTCTTCCAGTCAGCAGTCTTCAGGTAAGAAAATATTTCAGTCTAATTCGAGTCCTTCTAAATCAGTCTAATTCGAGTCCTTCTAAATCTCAGTCTGGCACAACTTTTAAAAATCAAGCTCTAATAAGCTTGATCAAAGATCCTTGTCTCATCCTACGTGTACCTATTGTAAGAAGAAAGGACACGTTGTTTCTGATTGCTTACAGAATGGAGAGGAACATTAACAAAGCCGCACTCTACTCCTTGAATAAGAACACTCTCATTAGAAGAAGACTTCTCAGACAAAGGCAAAGTACCTGATAATTAAAGACTCTGAGAAGCTCCTGTGTCCCTTAAAATTTTAATATGGATAGGATTGGCCAAATCACCCAAGAGTGATATAGAACCCTTCGACATGAATGGTTCATAATTCTCCATAATAAAATCAGACGGGGGTTTATTAGACCCAACAAATGTATTGCTTTCAATACATGACCGTGACCTTGACCTCTTAGAAATAAGAGCATTTGGGATAGGTCTATCTTGATTCTGATGCTTATATTTCAATTTGAAGCAACCAGAAATAACTTTTCAGAAGCTTGATTTTTCAAAGTTGTGCCAGATTGAGTTTTAGAAGGAGTCGTATTAGGCTGAAATAGCTTCTTACCAGGAGACTGCTGAGTAAAAGACTTTCCTACAAAAGAAACTTTATGAGCTGAGAAATACTCGTCAGCAGCACGAGCAGCATTTTCCAAGGTTTCAGTCTTATGCTCATAAAGATACATCCTAATGTCACTATGGACACAGTTCCTGAACTCTTCAACTAATATGAGTTGTCTGACACGTTCGTAATCTTGTTTGACCTCTCTAGAAGAGCACCATCTATCAAATTGTTGTCCTTTTTCCCATGCAAATTCAACATGGGTCTGGTCAGTTGATTTTTTATGGTTTCTGAATTTTTGCCGATAAGCCTCATTGACCAACTCATAACCCTCTAAGATGCAGTCCTTAACCTGATCATAGTCAGCTCTCTGCTCCAGTGACAGTGAAATGTAAATATCACGCGGTCTACCAGTAGGTACACATTGTAATAATAGAGTCCAGTACTCTCTTGGCCACCTCCAAATTTCAGCATTTTTTTCAAAATAAGGAAAACAGCTGTCTACTTCTTTTTCCATAAAAGGGGGTACTAACTTGATATTTCTAGAAACATCAAAAGTAGGGGAGTGTTTTGCTTCTGCAAGGTCTAATTCTTTTAATCGAATTTTAAATTCCCTTTCATCCTTTTCTCTTCGCATTTGCATTTGTATTAGCCTATCTGCTTTCTCTTTCTCAAACTGCATTTGTCTTACTTCCATTTCTCTTTCCATTTGTATCTTTTCTATCTAAAACTGAAGCTGTCTAATCTCAAATTGCAACTGTTTTTTAGCTGTACTTCCATTTTCAAAATGTCCAAACACTCCTGGGTAAAATTCAAAACCCTCTACTTTTGATGATATTGTGAAAAAAAAACCTGTTCATTTCATTAAAGATTTCAAACAGAATGTGAAATAATACTTGGGATTTAAAAAGTTCTGAAAACTAGGGGAATTTAAATTAAAAAAAAAGAATTTTCGTAAATATTTTAGCCAAAATTCATATATCCCAAGGACGAAAATCCCCAATTTTCTTTGTTACGTGACTAGGCTCGTACAAAGTAACAAAGAAAAGAGTGAAGCCAACAAGCTTTGTATATTTAAACAGAATAATTTATTTCCCTAGATAAACAAGGTAAAAATATGAAAAGGGACTTACGGTTTGTAAATCTAATCCAAACTTTAATCCTAGAATTTAAAAATACAAGTCCTGTCATTAAAAAGTTCTAAATGAATCAAAGTTCGAATCCCGACGAATTTCCAAGATGGAAGGCGATGACGTCTTCTATAACCTGTTTGTGTTGACGTGTCAACAGTTCCTTGTTGAATACCAAGAATATAATCCGGCTTCAGAATTCCAAATAATTTTCAGTAAATGTCTTTGTCCAAGAATTCTGATGAACATTAGATAAAGTCTCTAGGGAAAATAAATTATTTTAAATAAAAACTCAATTCAAATTGGCGACAACAAAGAAAACACATCTGAGCTCTGAAGTTGTGAATTTACGACTGACTAAAAAACACTACGAAACTGAATTTTAACTCTAATTACGACGTAGAATGGACCACGTGATAAGGTCACGTAATTACTTAGCCTGAATAACGCAAAAAGGGGATAAGCCAATTATCACGTCCGCCATGGACGAATTCGATTATACTGAACGAATCTTACTATAAGATTCAGTAATAAAAAAATTTTAAACAACTTGTTTACAACAGAACTAAACTGACCCTGAAAATCTAGGTCACGAAAAGATACAATGTTTCTACGAACTGCGTATTTATCAGGCTAATAAGAATTGAACTGAATTTACTGGAAAAAATGTCAAATCCAGCGAATAAAGTTATCATTACAATAATAGGTAATGAAATAAAAATAAAATAAAAGATAATTTAAAACTAACACACAAGCAATTAAATTAAATATACGTAACAATAATTAATCTATGGTAAAAAGAAAGCTTTGTTATATAAATTTTTCTTTTTCTTTCATGGGGGAAGTGTTACGTATATGTAATTAAACTGTTTGTTTGTTAGTTTTAATTTTTTTAAAATATGTTTTTATTTTTATTCCAATACATGTTATTGTAATGATAATTTTGTCTACTGGATTTGATTTTTTTTAGTAATTCAGTTCTGTTTGCCTGATAAACAAGCCAGTAGTTTGAAACATTGTATCTTTTGGTGACCTAGATTCAGTATCAGTTTCATTTCTTAAGTAAACAACTTTTTTTTTTAAAATTCATTTCCAGGGTGGGAATCATTGAATTTTAGCTTAGGCTATACTAGAGTACGTGATTTAAGACATGTAATGTTTTTTTTTTTACATTGTTCGCTAGAAGGTGATCACGTGACCCCATCCGGGACTTTGTTTTACGTATTTGTTGGGCTTATAACCCATAATATAACAGTGAAATAGCCAGTTGGCTTTTAAACCACTGAAGCTCAAAGGTGTTTTGTTGCGACCAGTTTGAGTTGTAATTTTATTTTCTGGAGTTAATAATTTATTTTCTCTGGAAAATACTTGTTCTCATCAGAATTCTTGGACAAAGGCATTTATCAAAATTTATTCAGAAATTCTAAACTGGAATATTATTTCTTTGTAATTCAACAAGGAACAGTTGACACGGCAACACTTTGAAGACAGTCGAAGACATCATAACCTTCCATCTTGGAATTTCATCGGGATTCGAACTGTGATTCTTTAGAACATTCCATTGATAGAACTTATATTTTTAAATTCTTGAATTAGTTTTGGATTTGATTCGTAAACCGTAAGTCCTTTTTCTTATTTTTACCTTGTATTTCTAGGGAAATAAATTATTTGTTAAATTTTACAAAGCTTGTTGGCTTCACTTTTTACTTGTTACTTTTGTACGAGCCTATACACGTATATATATATATATATATAGAGAGAGAGTATATATAGTATATTATGGCGTATATATATATATAAGTATATATATATATATATATATATATATATATGGCATAAGGCGTATATATATATTTCTGACATAGGAAATTAATGTCTGTGCATTGCTGGGTCGTTGTGTGTGACAGCTACTCACGAATGTTTATGTCAGCGAATGTTCCATCATTTTATATGATGCATATATGAATAAGATGGTATAGGGATTGATGCGTCCAGGCAATCGAGAAAACTCGTGTCATTAGGAAAAGATATATACCAATGTTCCATATTTAATGGATTGATGTTTTTCCTTCTTTGTCTTCTTCTGTCTCCTCCGTATGAGCATAACCTGTGCATTGAACAATTTATTGTGAAGCAATTAAACAACAAATCAATAGAAACAATTATTAGTTAATTGCGCATAAATTATGAAATGCTTAGACTCTTTAACTAGCATTTTGTAACATGCCATAGTGTATTGAGAAGAAATTAGAAAATGCATAGACACGTTGATGGGTATATTGTGCATAAATTATGAAATGCATCGACTCGTTAATAAGCGTATTGTGAGGCAGTTAGTAATGCTTACATTCGTTGATAAGTGTTCTTTGAAGCAATTAGTAATTCTCACATTCGTTGATAAGCAATTAGGAAATGCCTACATTCGATGATAAACGTACTGTCAAGCAATTAGGAAATGGCTACAATCTTTGCTAAGCGTACTGTCAAGCAAATAGGAAATGGCCACAATCTTTGCTAAGCGTACTGTCAAGCAAATAGGAAATGGCCACAATCTTTGCTAAGCGTACTGTGAAGCAATTAGGAAATGCCTACATTCGTTGATAAGCGTATTGTAAAGCAATTAGCCTACATCAGTACTCGTATATTCCATATTTAATTGCTTGTGATTTTTCTTCTATCTCCTCCGCAGGAACATATTATAAGTGACATGTTCATAATGTTTTGTGAAACGATTTAGAAATCAAAGAATCATTGACGAATCTGTTGTGCTAAAATTATGAAATGCATAGACTTTATCATGAAGGTATTATGAAAGAAATAGAAAATGCATAGACTCGTTCAGTGTGTGATGTGATTTGGATTTTTAACGTAGCTTTTAACAATTTTTCAGTCATATCGCTACGATGTCTGCAGTGTGGCAGTTTATAGTGATGTCTAGCCCTGGGGCATCATGCCGCAGACTTGTAGCATGATGTCCCACCCAGTCACATTATCCTGACACCAGGCCGACCAGTTCTAACACTAACCACTTAATGCTGAGCGCCAAGCGAGGCAGCTGTTAGTACCATTTTTGTAAGCATAGACTCGTTCAAAAGTATATTTTGAAGCAATTAAGAAACGTCTATACTCGTCACGGCCTGCCATGTTAAGCATGTAGGAAATGCATAGACTCGTTGTTAAGAGTATTGAAACAATTAATAAACATATATTCGTCGAGGATTTGTTATGAAGCTATTGGGAAATGGACAAACTCGTTGGTAAGTGTATTGTAAAGCAATTAAGAACATCTATGCTCGTCAAAGATTGTATTGTGAAGCAGTTGGGAAATGCCTAGACACGTTCATGAGCGTATTGTAAAACAATTAGGACACGACTTTACTCGTGAATGAGTGTATTGTGAAGGATAAAGATGTGAATTGTCCATATCTACAATATTAGCAATTTCTTACTGGCTCCATCCATGTGATGCAGACATTTTATTACCTCTTAAGCAAACATTTTGTCGGAATATTATTTGAAACATTCGTAAGCCATATTATTTACAAGTGTTATTACTATCTATTTGTATCATATCACCATGAAGCGGCATGTACCATTCCAAATAAAACCGTTACCACATTTATCTTTGATGTTTATTATATTTGAACATCTAACTCATATTGCTTACACGGGATCGACTTCCTGCCAGACAAAATTATGGTGTTCAGACTGTTCGTTGGCACATGTTTTCTTATCTATAGGTGAACTGATTATGCAGGTTAATGTCGTAAAATTGTGCCAGATGTGTCAGCAGTACCGGCCAGCAGTATGAGAATTATTCTATGTAGAATACTCGGTAAGATTTAAGTACTTATATGATACATGTGAAAATTCCATTTTGAAATATATTGGTCAATATTGTGTCACTTTGTATAGATCAACCGGTAGAGGCTTTAAAAAATATCTATGCAGAAGACTTAATGTACGTGCAAGTTCATTTTACATAAGATTTCACTGCCCTTTGGGCTGTCTTTTCAACAAGTTATAGGTGGCCTATATACAATTTTATATCTATAATATGTTTTCTTCTAAAATGTGTCCAACATTCTTTCCATACAAATTACCATGATTTAAAACGGGATGTCGAAGGTAGATGCTTATAACTTGTATGTTTATTCACAGGCCTTAGATGACGGAAATTGATGTCAAAATTCTCCATTGTCCCTTCATGTGTAAGTATCCACATATGCAAACAGCTATTAACCTTCCGTCCTTTCATCTTATTCCCGCTCTTATTGTTATCCATAGTATTTATTATTAAGTATCAAGTTCATGTGGCAGTCAAGAACTAGTAATCATGGTCTCTAAATGTCTTAAAACAACTCTCTCTTGGTGCATTGTAAAGTTTCTAGCTCTATTGCCACATGTTTTGATCTATACAATCTATTGATACATCTATGTGTTTATTTCCATGCCAAGGTATAAACGTCATTTTAAGTTTTTGGTTTTGATTTAAATACGTGCATTATGTACGTGCATTGGAAATAGTTCCAGCCTGGTATCAAACAGAACGAGAGTATAAGTTATCATTGTACAGGGAGGAAACGATACATTTTTCGTAGCTAAATGTTGTACCACGTACAATTTTAGTGCGGCAATAATAACTTCGTCTGCAAAGACTTTTGACAAATCCATCAAAATTTTCTTGTTATATGGGGTGAATTTCAATACTGTATCGATAATGTAAAATCTACTTTATATTTGGCAGGGTATAGTGACAAATACTTTTAAAATGAAACTTTTTAAAACTTTCATTTTCATTTGAGGTAAGATATTACAAATACAACAGAAAAGCTAATATACCCAATGGAAAAACGAAAGAGAAAATATAAGGGATGCAAATATTATATTAATAAACGAAATTAACTGGCATTTCAGTGTGGGATGAATGACACAATGAGAGAGAGAGAGAGAGAGAGAGAGAGAGAGAGAGAGAGAGAGAGAGAGAGAGAGAGGAGGTGGATCGGCAAAGAATTACATTGGAATGTTGAAGACAATAACATTAGTCTGAATTTAGTTGCACACTAAAAGCCAATTACAAAAGATTTTATATTTGTCCAGAGATTCGGCACGGTATGATAAATTGCTTAACTCTCCTAAAGCAAGCAAACATGGCACACTTGTGTGTTGATCTAAAAGTATATAATACTGAAAATCTATTGAACTTATAAAAGCTATTGAACATTTGTGCCAATTACCCCCTAAATTTGTACATTAATGAATATATGATCAGAAGCAGAGCAGCTGACGTTCGAATTTGTTACAGTCATCCAAACAGGACAGTGTAGATGGCAGCACTTGGTAAATAACAGGAGGTAAAATACAGGTTTAAGAGAGCACAATATCCCATGAAAGCGATTATCATTACCTGTTCAGTAATTACAAATTATATTTATATACAAAATCTATGAGATTGCTATATTCATTTAGAACAAATATGACTGAGCAATTTATAATGAATGAAATATTGAGACAGTGATTAATGGTAGATAATGGAACACTTGATTGGAAAACCATCGGCATCCTATAGGCAGTTACAAAATTGAACAAATCAATGATGAATTTCAACGTCGAATTAAATCCCTCACAGGGCGAGAATCTAAACTTGCAATAACGGTATACGAGCCAACGTTAACTGCTGCGTTAGAAATATCCACCCCTAAGTATACCGTGGATATCTATCAATCATCGATACGTCAAGTGCTTGAATGGCCAGAAGTGACACCCCCAACGCCAGAACGACTACCACAGCCAAAGCGCGCCGACTATCAAACAAATGAGAGGATATTTTTAAAAGACCCCGATTACCTACATGATATCCCGTGCCCGGTCATAGATCAACAAAAACACTTAAAAATCGATCTAGGTACGTCACTGGTACTGCACTTCTTCAGCGTCTTCCCACGCTGGTTGATACTGGAGGAGAAAGAAAAGGGCCTTACTCTGACACAAATTTTAGACTATTTCTTGACAGTGCTGTGCTTGAGTATAATCAGGCAACCGATACGCTGCGACAATTGTTTTCCAATTACGTAAATGAATATCCTAACGACTATCTGAAGCAACAAATCGTTGAGCGGATACAGCATCTAAATATTGTAATATACGATTTCACCAAGCCCTCGTACACCAAACTGAGCTCAGAACTGAAACCAAAAGGTTGTTTCTCGAGTACTTTAAGATCACCGAGGAAGCATTGCCAACTTTTGAAATGCCAGGATTTGACATCAGCGAGCGGAAGAAACCCTCAACAATATCATCGATGAATATTTTCCTAAAATCACTGAACGTTGGAGAGCGATATCCCTTCCACAAGGGATACACAAACACAATAACGACGCAAACGGGGGTGGACAACATATATCCTCTGGCATTGTCATGATCACTTACACGATTTCGGTCAATTTAGTCACTGATGTTGTCGAAGGAAGCTATCACGCAGACATTAAAAACTCCAAACAAGCAGCCCAAGGATATATCATCCTGATGAACTTCATACTGACATCAAAATGCCCATAATGAATTTGTTTAGGGGGTGGTAGATAAATTTGCCATATTGCCTGTCGTCCTAACCAATCTGCAACTGCAGCACGTGTGGCTCTGGCAGAGTCAACAAGTTTACTAATAGCAGCCGTACCCCTCCAGTATCCCTTTGGGCTATAACGACTGGACTCCATCATTACAATAATAATAGTCGGCCGATTAATTACCCAGCCGCTAACACTAATTTTCCTTTCATCGCAGGTCTTATCAGCCAATTAGCTAGTGATTCTCGCAGAATTTTATTTTTTACTGACTTTAGCTTGTGTATCAACTTCACGTCTGCGATATGTCGTTGTTGTAAATCTGGACTTTTATACGCGACATCATGAACATGACACCCCTGATCAATCGCACTCACTGGAGACGCTCCTAGTTGGGATGGATTTCGCTCATCGAGCCGAATATCAAGTCGGGTTCCAGGGTCACAATAATTATACCCAGGAAGATGTTGTTCGTCAGGATACTTAGCCCATGGAGTCACTGGCAATTTTCCAAGTGAAGCATCAATATCACCGTCTGACATAACACAGACGATATAAACTTATAATTTTTGGTGCTATATTTCACACACTTCCCTGTAAGTACACGCAGTTTATTCCTCGTCGTTATTGTTGCTAATTCACTGGTACCAGTAAATCCCTTGCACCAAACACAATATAAATTCGTAATTTTCGTTTTGTTGGCACTAATATGGATATCATTGACTTCTCAGCGACACGAGAAATAGAGGCCGTCAAGCACCATCCAGCATTGCTAAACTCTATTCGAGCAATTATTATAGGGCCATGTGGGTCTGGAAAGACTCAATTATTACTCAACATGATAATGAGATGGCTGAAGTGGGATAAATTATATTTAGTGGAGCCATCCGTAGATGATCAGCGATGCTAAAGTGTGTTGAGGGATTTTAATGATAATGCAAATGAGATTGGAGGTAAATCGACCGGGGATGATATTATTGACTTTATTACTGATATCGATGAGGCTCTGTCGGTCAGTGATCTTGACGGGGATATCAATAATCTCGTAGTGTACGACGACGCGATGTTAGACAAACAAAAATCCAGCTCGGATATTTTCTCGAGGCAGGCATAAAAACACCGATATTATATATGTTACTCAGCGATATACTCAAATACCTAAAGTCATCAGAGATAACTGCAACTTTTGGCAGTATTTAATAGGGTTGATACCGACACGCTGCAAAATATTCATCGGACTTGGTGCTCCGGTGACATGGATTAAAAAAAACTTTTTCTCACGCGCTCAAGGGACCCCACACGGGTTTGTCACGATACATTTACATGACCCCAGATCGAGGTATCGCATCGGTCTCGATACAAATTTTGATTGAGACAGCAACCCATGTTTTTTATCCTCCGCTCACTCACTACAACAACCACAACAACAACAACAACAAAAAATCACGACGAGTTGTCGCTTCCTCTTGGCACACATAAACAGTAACAAACGTGGGCGACTGCCCTTAAAACTGGCTGGTTCTCACTGTCGGCAGCAAATGAACGTACTCGGAGTGGGAAATATTGTACCTATTGCCATTTAAACAATACCAGGGACCGCATCGTTTAGCTCGCTGTACAAGGATTATATTGGATTTGATTTCACTTCACGTTGGAGGATTTGGCCCCTATAGCAGCAGGGAGGGCGGGCTGACGAAATGACTATCTCGAGGTCAATAAACAAACAGTCAGTAGAAATGTATAGACATAGTAGCGCAGCACAATAACGGACAAATTAGCGTAGAAGCATTGAATTTGCAAAATAAATATCAAAACGAGGCATTAGGGTCCGCCCTCCCTGCTGCTTGGATAGCTGGACAAACGTACAGACAGACATATCTAATATTGGATATATGTATGTTGTCTCAATAGGTCGCCCGGTGTGGTCGGACTGGTCGAGTTGGACAGCTTGCTCGTATACGTGTAAAGTTCGGACACGCGACTGCCAGCTCTTCAGTTCAACAGTCTCGAGAACCTGTAAAGGCCAATCTCTAGACTTGGCAGTCTGTAGCAGTTAGTTGTTTTGTAAGGACCATTAACTAATCTCGCAATGCAAGATCGCCTTTAAAGCAACATGATGGCTCACTGTCTTGAATAACGAACAAAAAATCTCAAGATGTTATGATAGTTGATTTATTTATATTCAAATAAGCCGATTCAACTCAATGATTTTTAAGCTAAATTTAAAAGTTTGAAAACTTTAGTATTGCCATTGTGCGGATTGTACAAATTGTGATCTGTTGTTTTCAGTTGAATAGCTCAATATGGGCAAAATATATCTTATGATGCAACAGTCATCGTATACAGTTGGTCATTGTCTATTATGCATAAATATGTAAATATCAGAAGATGTCAAACATAATGCCCAGAAGAACTATGTTTAACACGTTGCTGACGCAGCTTCAGTAAAAATGCGTAAATTATATTTTCTTTTATTACGCGAAACGCTAAATCCGTATATATATATATATATATATATATATATATATATATATATATATATATATATATAATCGTGTGATACATAACCCCCCCGTCAGAAAAACAGAGAAATACATGATATACCATCTTTCTCAAAATCTCTCGTAAGCACAACAGCGCATCTCCTGAAAATTACCTTACTTTGAGCTCTATTCATTTTCTAATCATAAAAATATCAACGAATTAAAAGAACCGTACCTGCAATTATATATTTGACATTTTGCTAAATATTTAACCCTATCTAACAAAGAAAATCCGATTCGGCAACGCCGAAAAGGAAATGCAGTTTCGATTTATTTGTTCTAGCTCTGAGAGTGCTCCTTTTGTTTTCTGCTTATATAACGCATGTAGCCAAACACAACCAACAGTCACTTCGTATGATCGGAAACATCGTATTTAAACATGCAGAAATATACTGATATCTTAATAACGTCTGAAAATATAGGAATGAACAAATATGGATACTTTCTATATTTAATAAATAAGATTGTATTACATTTACTATATCGAAATTACCACTTGTGCACAACTGCAACTTTATGTTAACAAATCCGCAATTACAGTAACACTAATACAGCTACATGTCCTCATATACGACAAAACAAGAAAAATAGAATCAATACTCCCTTGTGCAGCTGATGAGTCTTGCGTGAATTTGTGAAAGACGCGTTGACCTTTATGGACACGACTTGTCGCTCCACGAGCGAGCAGTGATTAATTGTTCTTTTTCTTTGCATGTCATGTAATGGGAGAAACGTACATCGAATTGACAGAAACAGCGTTTGTAGAGGCCAGTTTAACATCAGAGCAACAATGCAGGTATCTCGAGATAATGTCTATTTGTTTATTTGTACGGACGGAAACAAATATTCAAAAATAGCTATTAAAATAAAAGCGACGTAATTTGTTAATTTCAAAATATCAAGAAGTATGTACACCAGCACTTTAGAAAACTTTAGGTTTCAGACCTGTGTAATAAATATCTAAATTATGTGCTTAACTTTTGTCCATGAATGCAGATTGTAGATTGTAAGTTAAGATAATGTTCATTTTTAAACAACATGGATCGTTGATCCAGGAATAAATTTAATATGTCCCATCACACTTGACTGGATTTGAGGGTGGGACGAAGAATCTCAGAAATCCTAAAAACTATTATTGTTGCTCCTGTGTTTATTACTAATTGCTCTCAGCGAAATCAGGAAATCTGCTTGGACGTGGAGTTTTGTAAACGCTAGGCACTTCAAACTTGAGTTAATAAACGTCTTATTAATATTATTTCAAAACGTTCGGAATTTGATCTTCTTTCTTGCATTGTGGCTATGAGGGTAGAAATAGTTTCACCCCAGTTGGTAAGATTCCTCAAATGTGTGTTTGTCATGTTTGAGAATAAATAGAAGTGATAAATTATACAAGTTTGAACAAAATTGGACTAGAATCCAAAGGTCATGCCCCATTCTCATTCCCTACCCTCAGGAACCTAGCCATTAGAAGATAAGACTAGAACCCATAGGTCATGCCCCAATTATCACCGCCTACCCTCATGATTCAAGCCCCTGGAATATAAAAGAGAAACTTTGATATTATTACTGTACCTCTATAATAATTTTACTGAAAAGGCAGAGAGGGCAAGAACGATAATATAAGCTCAATGTCAACTTGACATGTCTCTGAAGTGCCTCGAGAAACAACAATATATATAGAAGCAAATTAGTTCGTCAAGAAACGTGACCACTGGACCCATCCTTACATGTTTCCCCAAGATAATTAACCCCTATGTCTAATTTAGGAAACTTATGATATACCTTCCCTATGTCCATGCCATAATGGGAAGCGAAAGAAATGTCTTCTACAAACTCCATCTTTCAGGTAAAATATGGACCATTTATAATATAATAATATTCTTCACTAACTAAAACTAAGGTAAAATAATTGACGGTATAGAAATCGTTTTTGCTTCGGACAAAAACATTCAATGTACAGCGCTGTAGCAGTAATGTAATTGTAATTACGGCGTCAGCGTGGAATACATTTTAGTCTCAGAAATGTGTACAAATACAGAAAGAGCTATAAGCAAGTCATATAGATAACATCTTGCAACAATAATTAATCTATAAACTGTATTACTCTTGATATTGGTTTAGATTTATTTCATTTCCAGGTTATTAACATCCATAACTAAATGTTTTCATTGCAAATAAAATTAATGTAATATACCCGATATTACAATTTACGAAGAGATAAAGTACTTTCTTTGTCCGCTTTATAGAGGGCAAAATTTGAAAAGTTTTGAATAGAATTCAATATTAAATATTCCTAATCCAAAGATTACAATACAATACATATTTTTAAAAGATGCCAATTCTACTAATTGTTTTCTGCTTTTGTATAGATACACATTCGACTGACAGCAATTCTGGCAAGTTTAGACTACAGACAGAGTGGAGACATATTAAGTATACATGTTATTATGATCATAATCTAAATAATTTCATGCAATCAATAGTAATACAATTTATATTGTCTTAATCTGCGTTAGTCACATCTGCATAGCGCAATTCAAACTTCATTACTGCTATTAACTATTATATTTCCAAAAGGAATCTAAACAATTCCAGTGAACATTACATATATGGTTCCATAGTTCGATACAATAAAACACAAAATAATGCAATATATTATAATATCGAGCATAATACGACGAGTAATGTGCATGGAACACGAACGAGTAAAACAAATCAATAAGGTGGGCAAGGCTAAAGGGAACACTTGGATAGATGGTGCTGGAAGAGAAAAGTTGTGGATTACAAACAGGTGATTAAGACACTAAAGCAGTAGAAAATGTGTATGCTTATTTACAAGAAATATCATTAAACAATAAAGGAAATAAAATTCGTAAAGAACATTGACTTTTGGGGTCATCTCTTACCCAAAGGACATAGTTCTTGAGTGACAACATAACAACTATCGATAACCCAACAGTACAAACGTGTATACACTTACTGGGATTGAAAGAATAGTTTGTTACTGTGCATTACATCAGTGCAATTTAGGCTCAGATAAGCACAGTATGTTTAAACGTTATCCCAAACCAACATAAACAAAAACCAAATAAAACCAGGCATACGATATATATAATTAGTAGCAATTATATCAAAATCAAAACATCATGAAATTAAACGCAATCTTAATTACTATCTTCCATGACATTATTATCATCATCGTCATCACTACCCGCATAATCTCGTATCTTTAATGAAAGCATTTCAATGCCGATCAAACTTCTGCGTCGCGGCAAAAAATAAACTCTAAAGTAAAAGTACGAACCAATTCCGATGACATTTCCATTGAAAAATCCATATGAAATTTGTGATGTGAAATTTACCTGGCCCAAGTTAAATTTAAAATAAATTCAGAATCAACCTACTTATCTGTCTATATCACTCAGCCAATATAGAGAAAGAAAAAGAATATTTGTATTTGCTACATACCACAATAGCTGAAAGATTGTTTTGTTTTTTTCTAAACGAAAGAGTATCATGACAAGTCCTTTTAATATTGTGACTATTCTAAAACATTACAAACTCATGTGCTTGCACGTGTAGGGGATTATGGACGGAATATATAAGGTGCGTGCGTTTCAATTGCCAACACTTTTTGCGTGACACAGTAAGTCGGTCGGAAACTTACGCGAAATTAAAAATGCAACAATTATCCAAGAGAACCAAAACAATGTTGTATGCGGCATGTGACGTATGCTATATAATTTAATAGAAACGCAACTTCGTGCTCACAGTTCGGTAACAATATTGTCAAGTAGATAGATTTATTCATGATTTCGATAAGTCAACTGGAGTGATGTATGTAGGTTTGCTTGGGGCATTTCTTGTCAAACAGTGCTTCATCTTATCTTTTCTTCCGCAGGCCTTTGGAAATCATCAAGTCCTCCCAATGTTCAACTAATTGGACGAGTGGTAGACAATTGACAGAGACAAATATGAAACATCTTTCACCAACTGTTCGACCTGTAATACCATGAATGTTGGGATCTGTACACAAACACTTTGCAATGTAATACCAGATTTTGAAAACATTATTCGAAGAAAAAGCATAGGGTATGTTCGACCTTGTGTAACTATTGACAATGTTTCAGAACTAACCGCATACAGAGAGGCATTCTAATATGGAGCTAGCAAGATTTCTGGCATCCTGAATGGATACAAATTGTTATGATGGGAAAGAGTTCGATTTTAGACCTGTAAACACATTGCCGAATCCGTCAAAATAGTGTCTTTCTTCGTCGACACGATCCAGTTCATCGGCTACATAGTGTTTTGTTTTTCCATGTAACGTATATGTCGTGTAATGCTAGAAACACTAAAACGACTCCATACTATGATTCCTTGCAGATAACATCTGGTGATGTATGATAATTTAAATTAAAACTACACATTCGACAAAGTACTGAAATATGTCCATCATATGGTGCTTCAGTGTCAGCTACACATTTTGGATAATTTAGATAAATGTAATGTTGGTGTTAAGACTGAAACAATTTCCAAATTGAAAATAATTGGTTCAGAAAAAATTTCCTTAATTTTATACCAACACATAACCAAGAGCTAAATGGTACTTTACGACACACATTAGCTGCAAGCCATCACTGCCGCATAGGCCATCGTAATATTTGCAAATGAGTAGGTTTTACGAAATAGCATTGAAGTGATATTATAGTTCGTAACTGAACTTCTTGCACTGGATCTAAAATGAGCAAAAGAATTTGTTCCTATGAAGCCAGAACTTTGTAGGAAAGAATCATTAGCCAGAGTTGTATTATATTTAACAAAATGTGGAATGCTCCTAATGAATACAAATGGACTTGAATATCCTGATATACCAATAGTCTTGAATGTCCTACAATACCACAATCATGGAATCCATAACAATTTTGAATGAATTCACAAAAATACCCCAAAAATGTGTTAATCCAATCAATTAACACTTAATAATACCAAAGAAAGATTTAAATAAATAATTATTCTTGAATCATATCTGAAAACAACTGCAAACCCTGATCGGGAATAAACAAATTCTGATATGAAACAGGAATGAATTATTTCTCTATCAAGTAGTCACATATAGTTAAAAATTTAACTTAACCTATGATGTAATAGATTTCTGTTGGACAAACCTAGCTTAACTGTAAACAAGACTGACCTTGAACTCCAATTTTATTAGACATTTCTTTGCTACATATAATCAAAGAAATTCAGTTATGTCAAAACTCCATCAAGAACCCTCAATCACAAACATCAAGCATATATATATATATATATATATATATATATATATATATATATATATATATATATATATATATATATATATATATACATACATACATACATCAGAATAAGAAACAATTGAATGTGATACCCTATACACCAGTTATGGCGGTTATGCTCTGGAAAAATTAAAATCTTGCCAAGTTTTGTTCTACAAAAACTAACATAATACCCGCAAATTATAAACAATACCCTATAGCTCTACATGACGAACAGGTTTCTACTCGACCATGCTAAGAGAGACAACTTTCGACTGTAGATTACAGAATCCTTAAATAAACGTACTCGTCACCCTTAGCAGAGATGTTGTGTTTCTCCAACTATAGACTCAGTAGTCCAATCCTTCGTTTTATTTCCGAAAGCTGTCCCTTCACCCTATCTACCCTCCCTTCCCACACAAGTCTCTCTCCACCTCCTTCTCTATCTCTCATACTATGGAGCAGAACTATATTTGTACTTAGAAAAGAAAGCGGAACTTCAATTTTGGTTCATCTATAGCCTCTTTTATGTCACTGAAATTGCGTTTTCTTTCATGAAGTAGACGATATACGGTACAAGAATATGAAGTTCATGTTTAAGCATTGCTTAAATAACAAGTTTACAAAACGCCAAACACGTGCGTGACTCAAGCTTTACTAAAGGTAAGCGCTTTCTCCCTGCACATGACACTAATGCTCATTAGCCATGGAAAGAAAGTACAACTTGTGACGTTTAATTGAAATATGATTAATAGCTAAGAAAAGTCACCACCTTGAACACGTATTATATCTCAAAAAGGATTTATCGTGATATTATTAATGTATTTGGTAAGAATACTAATACTAATGCTACAACAATAACAACTACTACTACAACTACGACTACTACTAGCACTACTACTACTACTACTACTACTACTACTACTACTACTAATAATAATAATAATAATAGGAATTATACTAACGATAATAATTAGAATAATAACAATACTATTAATAATCATAATCTTTATTCTTAAAGCATGGGCCATCGAATTAAACTACACAGATGCATGCAAATGTGATACAAGCACAAAGCATAGTACAGCAATTAGGACTAACGTACTGAATACCTATATTTTAAGGACTTTGCTAGATAAAGATCAAAAGAGGTTAATAGTGTTACTAATCCTCCTCCATACAGTAATTTTAACTACAGCAAATTTTCGTAGGCAAGTACGCATTTTTCAAAATCATTGTGTTTGTGACTTTCAGCAACAAAAGGAAACTCATTTATTATATTTTACACATAAAGGGAACGATGTATCAACATAAGCAATATTTTAAAAACGATATCCGAAAATACATACTAAGCAGAATTTAAATAATCTATATAACATTGACAAAAGAAGTCTTTACGGTTGTGACTATAAAATTGTAAAATTATAATCTATCCATTAATTTTATATCTCCATTCAGTGTATGACTTGCTCAACATTAAAAATATTTGTCCCAACTCAACTGTTGATTTTAACTTTATTTTCGAAATCTATCGTGAGTCATCTTTAATATTCTGAACAAATACTAAAGGTTTCTACATTATCTTATTTCTTGCTTTAGCATTTTACCTAGTTCATTGTTGACGAAAGCATATTGTGTGTACTTTGTTATACCAACAATATCTTTACAAAATGAAGTATGCACAGACTCTATGATATTTTCATTTTGAACGTCCCGAACGTCTAATATATAGTTTAAAATGAAATATTGTCACTGTTTAAGTGTCAAATATTTACAATAGCACTTGGAACAGAGTTTTTGGTAGACAGATTATAATAAGATTACTTAAGCTTGGTAATCTATATTATAATCAAGATAAATATTGATGTTTGTGTTTGTTCGTATTTGAGTCAATGTATGATTACCACGATTTTACCTTATAAATTATACATTGAAAAACGTTTAGAACTTCCATCGGCAAATACATAGACTTGATAATTAATACATTGCGAACATTTGTAATCATTGGCATAAACAATAACAGCGATGCTTCATAACTCGTAGATATATAGTGTACAAATCTTTAATAAGCATATAGTACAACTACTTTTCGTTTACAAATATTACTTTCTATTAGCATTTGCTTATAAAACACGTGTCAAGTTTAATCCAGTTTTCCATGTACATGGATTTTGGTAGTGATTGCTAACTCTGTCTGACGCATACACAATGTATGTATACTAGATTCTGGAGAAAACCCGACCTTGTGCTCGGCGATAATGATTTGACCTTGATACGCTATGTTTAATTTTAATGTATTTTTAATTAGCATCTTTAATGTGATAGAGTTTTTCACATACATTACACGCTATATGCTGCTTTCACATTTTATACTTGCAAAGCAATTAACCTTCGTTAGTGAGTTATCATCAGATTAAATGGAGCCATATGAGAAACCGCTCCATATTATTCTGCTTAATTCTAATTCTTGCCCAATGCACTTCTGATACACAAACCGCCGCTTTCACTTTTATATGCTTTCGATTAACTGGAAGAAGATTTGTTGTTTGCTATTTACATTCTGAGAACATTTCATCTTTGCTGTCAAAAAATTGATTCCCTTTCTTTCCTTTTATAAATCGCTCTCCATTTGAGATTTACATTTATCTCATTTACAATGAAAACTAATTATAATCAAGGCAATGTTATGAATTTCTAATATAATATATTCAAATGATCTGTGCAATCATTTACAACTTTTATTTGAAATGAGTTCGAATATATTTTAAACTTATACTATTTTGAATACTCTCCTGGCTCACGTTGTTATGTCAGTCGTATGATGTTGTAGCCATGTTTTCATCATTTTCAAGTTCATTCGTTAAAATGTTTGGTCATAGAATGTATTCTGTGGTACCAACCACTCAATAGTGTTATATTCATCTTTTCATAAACGTTTCTTTCTTTACTTATTTATTTTATTTATTTATTCTACTTCGTTTTCTTGTTGTTGTTATTCTTCTTGTTGTTGTAATTCTTCTTCTGGTTCTTTTTCTTCGTCTACTTTTTCTTTTTATTCGTATTATTATTATTATTATTATTATTATTATTATTATTATTATTATTATTATTGAGCAATTTTATGTTATTTTGAAAAACAGAAACATAAAACAATCCATATAAATAACGTTTGAAGAATTGTGTTAAAAACTAAATCTTCAAGGAAAGAGAAAAAGAAGTACTCAGTACATGTTCGCTGTATACAGTTTTGATACACATTTCAAATGACATATTGAACTATATAAATGGAAAAATGGAGTCACCGTTTTCATCGGCACAGAGGCAATATCACTTCTGGAACAACTTTCTTTTCTCATTTAGGAATTATATACGTCTTTATGCATGTTATTCAAATCAGTATTTCCATATGTAGACGTATTTCGATTCTGTTCTTTTACACGTTTTTTTCTTCCTCTCTCTGTCTCTGTGTGTCTCTCTCACCTCATGATGAACAAATCTTGAAACGTGTCAAAACAACAGATCCTGCAATGCACATTTACGTAAACAATACGTAGGCTCGTTGACAAAAATGCCTAAAGACGTACTGTGAATAAAACAGAAGTAGGCTTCAAGTATTAACTTTGTTTAAAATCTAGCTCTTGACATGAATCATGCAAATTTTTAGTGACCGAACTTACATGAAATGTCGCTATTGAATGTTTTTCTACCAATACAGTATTGTATACCTTTAACACTCTACGAAAACCGGGCACATACTTTTAATTACATAGAGTAATATAATTATTTAAGTAGTTTCCTAACTCTCAACATAATCACAATTATGTTTCAAAACGATGCAGACATCAAGCATTGCTTAGTGGCTGCAAATCAAAATTAAGTGATTGTCGAAATTTTGGTCCAGCATCTATTCCCGAACTAAACTGCTAGCTTGATTAGGTCAAAGGTTCATGTTTTAATGCTAAAAAACCCACACTCAATAGGGAATCAAAATCCATGCAAGTAAACTCAAACTTAATAAACGATATTACGCTCTGAAATCTGTCTGATGTTACTACTCTGTTAGGTTCCTATACTACCCCCACCCCAACAATTTTCAGTGTACTTATCCGCGCAAGGAATGTCTTAATAAAGACAAAAAACTCTTTACTTTCGTCTGAAAAGAGGTAATAGTTCACAACATACGCAATTTGAATCTTTGTTTATTACATCTAAATTTTAACGGGTTTCTGTCCTAATTTTTTTTAAAACTTTGGAACGTCTTTATATTGATGTAGTAATGCAATCGTCAATATAACGTACATTGAACAGAGAAAAATATCCATGAAAATCGGCGTCTGTTGACTTAAAAGAGATAATAAATGAAAATCCACAGTGTGATTTGAGTAGATGTAAGTGTTATGTATATTTAATTTAATTGTTTGTTTGCTAGTTTCAAATTTTTCTTATTCCATTACATGCTAATGTAATGTACCATTGTTTACTGGATTTGATATTGTCCAGAACTGAGTTCAGTTTAACCTGAGTGATTTTTTTTAGTTAGTAAAGACATTGTATCTAGCTGCTGACCTTGTTCCAAAATCAGTGACAGTTTTGGTAAACAATATTTTCTTTTATTTTCATCTTTCTCAGAGTAAGGATCATTAAGGTGAGTCAAGGTCATACCTGTAGTACATGACAAGTATCATGTGCCAATTGGTAACAAACTTCTATTTTTTCCAGAAGAAAGAACTTTTGACCCTCATCCGGGAATCTGTTTTGCGTCTCAATCGTATAACTGATGTTTGATAAAGACTTTGTTAATTGGGCTTAAAACACTTGATATGTTAAGTTGTATTACGTTGTGACCAGTTTGGGCTGAATTTTTATTTTCTTCAAATTATTGAATTCAAGTGATTCTTTTCTCTGGAAATACAAAAGTGCTTTGACAAAATTCTTGGATAAGGACATTCATTGGAATTTATACTGAATTCAAAACCGGAATAATATTTTCTGTGACTCAACAAGAGAACGTTGACACATATGCACTTTGTAGGATATTACTGATGTCATCGCCTTCAATTTCGGATTTCATCGGGACCCGAACTCAGTTTCATTCAGGACTTTTTATTAAATTTTACAAAGCTTGTTATCTTCACTATTTCCTGTTACTTATTTTAAGAACATAGACTCGTAACAATAAGGAACTATTTTATTGTTGAAGTTGAAACATTTTGTATTGTTACTTGTGGTTTCGCCACACGTTAAAATACAATTTTCCCACTTTACTCATGAACTACATTCTTATATCTACTCATACAACGTAGATATCTTCTATTTATTTTCATAACGCTGGGGTTATCTTATTCATCGTCTGGTAATTAGAATTCCGATTAGTAAAATTTCGTATCATCAAATAACACCAAAATTATCATCATCAACTGCACCACCATTATCATTATCATAATTGAACTGAATTTGTCACTAGCGTGCATACACATATTCATTATGTTACTATGATAGAAAATTTCTTGATAAGACAATCGTATGTGAAACAAACACAAACACGTCAAATGGATTTAAGACATTTAGTGGCGGTACCTAAAAGACGCGGGGAGGAGGGAGTAAAATATGTCGATACCTCTGATGGATCAACTAAATAGGCATTAAATAAAAAAGACAAATAAAGCAATTGTTACTAACAGAAAATGTTCGCTTTCGTATTTTTTATATTTTTATCTATAACAATAATGATAAAATGTGAAAAGTTAAAAAAAGAATACAAAAGCCACATATTTATACAGTTGTCTTACTTCAGTACAATTTAATTGTGAACATAGACATAAAGGTGGATTGCATCATCTCATACTAGGAGAATGTGACTGAATGCGGTTATGTAGATAACAATGGCTGTTAAAAAATAAAAGACTTCAAAATGAAAATATTTTTTTGTTTGAAGGAGCCAATCAGTGCGGCAGAAAATCACCTGGCGTGTTCGATATATATCATTAATTTTATGAACTCAATTCACACAACTAAAATCAAACTTAACGTCGTACTTTTTGAGTAGCGTCATTTGAATTTCTTTGCTTTTCTCTATGAACGTCATATTTACAGTGCATTTCTTTACATTCAAACTCCATTCTTATCTGTGGAGCACGAACCGACACAAGGAAAGCGGACATTTTTTTAATTTAGCTTACAAGGGATCGCTTACTCTTGCGTCTCAGCAAACATTAGCTTAGATAAAGCAACACAATTTTATAAGAAACCTTCCAATTTTAGGAAGGCGTTAGGACTAAGTTGTCAAGAATTGACTGTCTTCTATTTACCCTTTGTCTTTCACTCCAGAACGACCGCTCAGTTGCCTTAATGGTTAGATAGTTCCCCTCGAATGCGGAAGGTCGCGGGTTTGTTTCCCAGCCTAGTCATACCAAAAGCTGATAAAAATGGTACTAGCAGCTGCCTCACTTGACGCTCAGCATTAAGAGGTTTGTTTTAGGACTGGTTGGCCAGGTGTTAGGATAGTATAACTGTGTGGGACATGATTCTACATGTCTTCGGCATGATGCTCAGTGCTAGACATTACTATGAGCTTCCACACTGCAGACATCGTATCGATATAACTAAAATTCTTCAAGTTATGTTAAAAACCCCAAAACAACACAACACACACTTCACTCCAGAACATGTGTTTCTCTTGGATATCTGTTATGATAATCGCCCATTCCAAAATCCACTTGTGACTACAGTTGTAACAACTGTACAGCCAGACCTTGATATGCTCATCTAATATTATCTCAGGGTGTCCAAAATAAGAAATCTCACGCATTTATATTTCAGTTCAAATCCGTTTTATGACTTTCGTCATCAGATAAAATAACGGAGCCAGCGAAATCAATATGTGTATAAACATGCATCACCCTGCTGTTTGATTAATTTATCTCGAGTTGATCATTAAGTGGGATAATCGTATCTTAATGTATCGTCTTAAAGACTGACAAATCCTCATTTTTTATGATATGATCACCGCTAGTCATTTATATTTGAATCATCTGTTTGCATAAGGTTGAAATATAAGGCCTCATTGTTGCCTTATCAATTTAAGTCAGTTTGTAGATTCACACAGATAGGAACTTGGCCTATATCTAATGTGGACTAATAATAGCAGTCTCGCATGGCGACTATTTTATTTAACATGTTAAGTGGGTATAGATGTATTTTCATTTTACATGTAATGTTTTTAATATGATATTAGTTTATTGCTTTTGTGTCCGCCTGTTTTCGCTTGCTGCTTCTTTGGAGCTTCAATTTCTTCTACATAACTAATTTCATATGGCTTGTCTAGCTAATTAGAGTTCATATGTACATGTAATCATTGATATGTCCAATTTTCATCAAACCTATTCTAACTTGTTTTCATTTGCTATAAATTTCTAGAATGTTATTTGCACTATACAGTCTAAATTGCATGGAATCATTGCTTTTCTGACGATACCAAGCCATGACTTAATATCTGCTATGTCTGTCTGAGAACGTCCACGACCATCATCTTATCAAGTCACTTTGTTAGGCACTAGTTAGCCAGGATTGTGCCGATGTGCTTTTAAACAATGTACAGTTATACATGCGTATATATTATTATTATTATTATTATTATCTCAAACTACCTAGTACCTGTAAAACGTTTGTAATTAAGAAGAATTTGTGCATCCTAAGCTAAAGACTGAGTAATAGAAGTAGCGAACGTACAATGCACCTTTTAAGACCTAAATATATACAATATTCCATTACTATAAATTAAATTTTCCAATGTTGCTAGTTTCTTGGTTTGTATGGAAGTGTAGGAAATTATGACCCAGACCCGTCTACTGTATTCGTTTGGATAATGCATGGACTTTCATTAGTACACCAAATTAGATTCATGAACAAAAGAATTTTTAACGCATTAGTTTCCTGAACATCATTTTGATTTCGTTAATGCTATAATTTGCAAGTGGACTAACCAAAATCACTTGTTTATTTAATATGCTCCTGTTGGCAGCGGCACATGTGATTCCTAAATGTATTTATGTTTCAGAGAGTGAAATTCTGTCTTGGCAATATTATTCGGACCAGTACAAAGGGACGGAGGTTGGTTGGTTACAACTTTGATTTATTCCTTTGCAGGAAATATAGACCAGATCCAAATATACTAGGACACGCACGCTTACAGCCTTCCAGAATAATTAATACTGACTTGGGACACGTTAGACTCAAACGGAAGTTTAACAATAATCAGTTGGTTTACAATGTGGAACATTCTACACCCAAATGAGGGAAATAAATATTATGTTGTCGGTATACAATGGGGAACAATCTAGACCCAAATGGGGGTTTAATATTATGCAGTAGGTTTACAATGGGGAACAGTCTAGACCCAAACGGGTATTTGAGATTGAGGGTATCAAGATACTATTGCACACATGCTACGTTCTTAGTAGTTGGTGTCCTGAATCCACGTCATTCAAATATCTAGACCCGTACCAAAATTAACATGACGCCTTGAACGCGGGAGGGGGTGTTCTAAGCACCAACGGGAATTTAACATCATGACTTAAGACCGTAGAAGTTTAGAAGGAAAACTGATAGACTCGTACGCGAAAAATCAAACAACCAATTTGGAATGACTATACAATACTCGCTTTATGAGCATTATCCAACACGCATCTTTGTCATTTACTATCCAACATCCACTTTTTCAGTACTATCCAGCTAGAACCTTTTGGTTTCTATCCAATGCTAACTTTTTTTTATTACTATGCAATACCCACTTGCTGACTGCCATCCCACACCCCTTGTATACTATCCAACACATCTCGATGACTGGCTAGAAACCCTACATTTATATTCCAATAAAAATGGAAGAATGTGAAAAAACTGCGATCAAATCACACACAAGCGTGTTTATAGACAGATTAAACCCAAACAGATGCTATTACTTATGCCAATGCTAAGGGTAGTAGGGTTAACATAGGTGACACGGTTTCACTGTTATTCGGCGTAACCCAACAAGAATTCTATGATTCAAACTATAAATTTATTTCCCTAAAGTATAAAGCCAAGGTCAAATAATCAAAAATAACTTACAGTATCGTATGAATTCCTAGAATTTCCTAAATGTACTCTCATTTTTACTGTAATACGGAAACGCTCCAAAAGTACTGCAAATAAAAATTCTAATGTGCTCATGTGCTAGCACTACAGAAGAATCACTTTTAATATCAAAAAGATTTTACGTCTTCAAGGTAAATCCAATGTAATTTGAATGTCACAAATTTCCTTGAATGTTTCACAATAATCCAACGAAATTAATACATATCCAAGTCCTTGAATAATTGTACAATACTCCAGTAACGTACTGTCTGTTTAGAATAAACGTTTCAGCTCTGCAATTTCAACGATCAAATTATAAATAAATCAAACAATTCCTCTCATAACACTCATAAAACTGGTATAGCATAGAATGAGAACACTGCGTATCTAATTTGTTTCTATAACCACAATATACACAGCAGATAAACAACTCTAAATTACTAAAATATAACTCCAAGTATTTTTAATTTATTCTATATTGCGAAATACTATAGCAGTTAACATTTACTTTTTATAACTTTGCCAATCACAAACGAGGGCAGTCTAATCTTTCTACAGTGCAAATGTAATCCCTAGATCATGTGATATTTTTATGACATCCATTCAACTTATTCGTGGCCTATTTAGACAAAAATGTAATGTTAACGTCAACTTGGCAATTCAACTTTGGTTTATGAATGTCAAGAGTACATACATGTACTCTTCATACGGTACAGGCCAGTCAAACAATCAAAGAATTAAAAATGCCATTAACCAGATGACTTAAATAAAAATTCTACATTATAAAAATAGAATATGTGACATCCGGAAAACCACATAGGGTCGTCTTCTTCAAATAATTATGTTGGTAGTCAAGGTAATGACCCTCGATACTTTGGCGAATACCAGGTAGTCTGAATTAAAGAACATGCTGGGACTGATGGTCAATGTCTCCAGCTTACACACCTTATCGGGTCGTCTCGAGAAGAAATGATACAATATACCAACGCTCCTCCGTATATAGGCAAGGACCAGATCACAATTGCTTAGGATGTTCCAGCAATCAGAACTCGTTTAAGATTATTCAGTTAGGGAGTGTTGTCCATCTTCCAATCAGAATAAAGATGACGCGTAACGCGAATTATATAAAATGCGTGCACAAGCGTTCCTACTATGTACCAATTCAGAAAAGCTTATGTGCAATACCCACGGCTCAGCGGAAGACGGTATACTGGGGCGCGCATAAAGCGAATACTTCTTGTACCAAAGGGGGCTGGGGTGGGTATTACAACTACTACTTTTGCTTCTGTAGCTAGTATACTTGCAGAAGAGAAATACTTCAATTTGTCTTTGTTTTATTTGGGTTTGTTTTGCAACTTATCAAATGTGCAAGAAATTTTGCCAGCTGTAGTACCACCTTCGCTTCCATCTCCATTTTTACCAGCCTATGATGAATTCAGATTTGTTTATGAAAATAGAATGCATGAAGATGATAAGATATCAGCTTTGGACTGTGAGAAGAAGATAAGAGTGCAAACAAAACAGCTGTTACAGGAGACTTTGGAGGAGATGAAATGTATCAAACGTCTTTAACTAAACCGAAGAGAAAGAGACCTTCAAGATCCAAAACTACTAAACTTTCTAGTTAATGCTTTGACGGTCACCATCAACTCTGAGACTCCAGTAGCATCACTAACAACACCACTGGAGCAGCAGGATGAATATTTGGACGTTGTAATGGCTGAAGACAGTTTCAACTCAGGTTGAGAAGTTAATATTTTGTTTTCAAAACCCGAGAGGCCATCTTGCGACACCCATATCTCTTTGAAAAGTGATAATATGCAATAATCGGCAAATTAAATTAAATCTAAACACCCCTTAAAAATGTGTGCATGTGTGATTGTGTGGAGATGTTATCCATACTAAAATGAATAACCCAATCACTCTTTTTCTTATATCTTCACTTGAATTGGATCACAATAAAATTTCATAGCCCATCACAAGAATCCATTTGTGTCTTTTTTTTCAAAAATCTCTTTCACCTCTGTCTCATTTTGAATTTCGTCCCTGCCATGGGTTTTTCTACTTTAGAGTCTTTTGGTTGTCTCGTTTTCTTGAATTTCTTTGCTGTAATGTATTTTCTTTTTCTTTTCTTAGTTCTTGTTTCTTTCGGCTGCTGCTGAAGAACAATACGTTTCCTCGATCTTTTTTTATCTTGAGACGATCTGAAGACAAAACTCATTGTTTGTAACATTGGTAACATATCTTTAGCTGTCTTTTCTCCTGTCGTAGTTGCACCTTTTCCTTTAAGCTGTGGATATTCTTGAACCCAGCGTCATTTTCCTTGATACACATATCATATATCGTGATCTTTGTCTAAGTAGAGTTCTCCGAAGTCCTCTTGGTAGTGTACTTTCGAATGACTTCTTGAACATCTCTGATGACAAATGTGATATTGTGACTCTTCAATCTACACAGATTGAAAACAAAATGAGTGTATTCGCTGAGGTCGAAAGGGCTTTCTAAATGTAAGGAGAGGGTGTGAATCCTAATGAAATCAAATTTTGAATCAACATCAAAGGAGGTATCGGACGACGCCAAGTTTTATTGGCGTATACAATTCACATGAAAGAAAACACGTGTCGTCCAGAAGAGCAACGATCCAGCCAATATCAATTTAGTCCTTTACGTCGCAGTGGTTTGAACTCATGCAGAGGAATACGATACAGCAGAATGGAAAAGATCAGGAAAGAACTGAAAACCAAATTAAGCATCCCAACAACGAAAAGAAGCATAATTCATTTTACAGCAAGCGGCCATTTACAAAATTCGTGCCTAGAGTTCAAAAATGCAAACTTTCAAGACGTGTTGGCAATTCGTTATAGGTCTGTAGGTATATCGAGAAAGGGACTTCACCGATGAAACATGCATTCATCCGTGTCATCACCAATGTCATTCTGAAGTTATCAAAACTCAGAGAATTATTATTAGAAATGTAACAAAGAATTTACTCGTTCGGGGACATATTCATTGCGAGGAGTGATGTTGTGGGTATTTAGCTTCCAGACATGAAATTCCTGAAGGAAAAGAAGAAATCTCACGCATTAAATTCGTTAGTCCAGTCTATTACAAACAACATCCCACTATACAAATTCAACAAGGAAAACGTGCTTGCAAAATATTTAGTGTGAGCAACTTCTGGACATCTTGATCAAACGAATAACCATATGTCGCAGGTTTCCGCATGTTGGAAAATATGCTGTTTTGTGGAAAAGTTGTTGATTTAAATTATTTTAGTGTTACGTTCATGAACATAAAAAGACTAATAAGAAATGTATGGATTTTTGTTTTTGAATTAGGTGTGTTCACAAGAGACCGCATTTAATATCCCTACAGTTTGCGTAGCTTATTGATAAATGCAATCAAAAGCCTTTATATGTTTTTATTAATTATTTGTTATGTTTTCAAGGTCCAAATTGTAGCGTGATCCCAAAAGAATGTTAACAAATCTGTCTGGGCTCCTGTGCACGTTCTGATTTTGCGTATTGGATTTTATACCCCGTCGACGACACTTCGGCCGAAGGGAAGGCACATTGTTACGGAAACTAATAAAGATATGATACTGTCACGGCTCAAAATGTATCAGGCTACGACGAACAAGTTTTGTTTAAATATTTGATTAGAAGAGGGAGCTGAATTTAACACAGTCATCATGTACGGTGCTGAAATCGTTTACACTAAAGTAGGAAATATATATTTTAAAGATTCCAAGTTACATGGGTATGGCACTGGGTACAATGCCTACAACGTTTGGAATGAGAGAAATGGTTACAAGCTGTTTTTCATACTTTCAATACCAAAGGTAATAAACACTTCATCTTCCCGTATTGCCCGAAGGTCGCTATATCTCCATTAGCAGTCGATATTTGCATTTCCTACATTACTTGTGTGAAACTGAAATCAATCGGATACAACATTCTAATAATGACGATGAATAGACAATTGTAATGCTATCCGTGGGAAATTGGAATTTAGAAACCCAGCATATGTTGTCTACTAATTTCAGGAACGTTATTTGATGGATTCCTGATTTGTTTTCCTCAACGAGACCTGAAAATTTCCAACTTTGATTTCACCATAAAAGAGTTGTGCCACCAAAAATAACGACGCCTAAGCTTAGAAAGTCAAGGAAGTCAAGTAATATGAACACAAATACAAGCAGCCTTAATAAAAACAGATCCGTAATGTCATTTAAAATATATTATGTACCCACATGGACGACATAATTGGTTAGTGACTTGTAACAAGTACGGAAACGTGATTCTTAAGTCTATAAATTGGAATATATGAGCAGAGAAGTGATGACAGGAAATTTTATCTTGCCTGAGTTACAACGAGGATAAATGGAGGTTTCTGGCTCAGAGACCCATTTCTCTAAATGGTTCTGGACCAGGACTACCCCCAATTTATCCAAACAAATACGACTTCCCTGTCCCAGAGACCCCCACCAATCCCTCTCCCACCCCATTGGCAAGGCAGATTATTTTTATAAAGCCTAGACAAAATTTTATTTCGAAGTGCTTGGCACTTTGGGATTATATTATAAAGTTTAGATAATTTTTCATACCTCATCACCATACCTTTCTTTGATAATTTTTTCATACCTGCTATCTGTTATTGGTAGAATATCTGCTACCATACTGTCAATAATACGAAACTCGCGTATGAAATCGTCCATATCATATTTTACACCTCGCAAATAAGACCGTAACTGATCAGGTAATTTTTATAAGTGATACTTGCTGTTTTACAAGCATTTTTTAAAAGTCTCAAGTCGAGGCTAATTTGTTTTACACGCTGTTGCAAGCGAAACACCAACACCTGATATTATTAACGAAAACGGGTTTAATGATGCTCCACTTGAGATTATACTAGAGCCAGTCATTATAAGCGGTAAATATGATAGTACTCGAAGTATTCTACTATAATACTTGTAACATTGTTTTACACACCAAAGGTTTTTATGATAAAACCTGTAATATTGCATTAGTGCATCAAAATCTTGTTTTAGAATTTCATCTGAAACATGACTGAAATCGATGATTTATTTTTCATTATACAATATTTGTTTACAATTTTTACAGAATGACAAAATTCTAGTACCAACAATTAAATCCAGAAACTCCCGGAACTTATTATTATTAGGATCAGCTATAAAATCTCTATACTGCTCATAAACATCTGACGAAGTATCATTGTATCGGTCATCTGTTAATACCCCATTTTTTTTTAACCAACTGTAGGAATCAAACGTCTTTTCTACTTCACGTTCATACAAATCTGTTTCATTCACCAAATTACAGTATTCTCTTTCTGTTTCATCAATAAAGCCAAGTGCCAAGCTTATTTGACCCAACGTAAAATTTTTGAGGACAAGATATTGTCTGATAATTGCGTATGCGACTATGAAATTTATTAGCATAATTTTTTGGAGTCTGTCACGTTCAATTGTGAGAAGACTAATAACAGAAGCTACTTTTAACATTATTTTTTCGTATGGTCTCGTGAGCATTTTCTCGATTTCACTGTAATAATTCCGTAATGACAAGTGTCTAGAGCGTTGGAGCGATGGAAGTGGAACATCATCTTCTTTACTGATGTCGTAGTAAGAATCAATCTTTTCTTCCAACTTTGTTTGTTTGACATATTCAAAAAACTTTTCTCGCTCAGCATCATCGAGATTATCAATTTCATCGTCACGATTTTTAATTATCCCTAGAGATTTGTTAACAATAATCGGATAGAATTCTGATTGTTTACGTATCATTGGTAGAATTGCGTTCGCGTACACCTTAATAATTAACATTATATCCACTGTTATACTAACAATTTCAAGTAGGGTTTGTTTGTCGTGGTAGTACATACCGAGATGCTTAAAAACTTCTCGCTTTGAAAAACTATCGTATAACTTATTGTTTCTTTTTATTTTTATTACTTTATATTCCGCTAGTTTGTCAAGACGACTATGATTGTCGTTTATTCGTTTTTCCTTCTGCACTCCTCATACATAAGCTTGTGCTTTTATCCGATTTAATCGAATTATTATATCAATAGTTTCCTTGCTGAGCTCTAACAATATTTTTTTTTTGGCAGGGTTTCAACTGGCTTTTATTCCTCTAGACTATCCTCAGGATGACAGTATCTGTTTATTATATCAAAGTTTCTTATTGGTTCTATTAGTTGTGGTCCTCGCATATGCATAACTCGAACAAAATTACTTACATCTTCTGGCAGTGGAAAGTTTAACATTTGGATGAGAAGACTTTTCATAAGATGTATTTTATTTGCCGCTCGTGATACGTCGTCAACATCTATAGTAGAAACATCTTTGCCTGGTTTAAAAATATTATTATAAACTTCTCTTGCAACGGTTATAATTGGTGGTTCTGACATTTATTATACAATATTAGATTAAATTTGATCATCGAGTGTATATATCTGAAATGCTGTCAATCCTGGAAACGGATGTGTAGCAGTGACAACATAAATTCGAAAATAAAAGTACTTGTTAACAGTATTCTCAGTTGGAACTGTGAAGTATTGTGTTTCTGTTGAAATATTCGTTCTTTCTGTACTATACAATGATGTCCAGTTGATATCATCGTTCGATCCTTCCAATCGCTAATTATAAATTTGCCCATCGCCAAAGTCTGATCGGCCGCGCAAATGAAATTGCCAATAGCAACTGCAACAGGACATATGATTTTAATCAAAAAGTTTTCAGTTTCTCCATTGGTTGTCCATTCTTGTCCATAATCAACGGCGAAAGCGTGATGAGGATAATTTTTAGGATAATGTGTTGATGCGCTTACCTCAAACCCAGCTCGGTTATCAGATGCCTTAAAAGGTGTTGGAATATACCCAACATTGTTTCTGGTTCGTTTTACACCACCACCAGATAAACTATCAACATACACTTTATTTGTCAGATCATTAGGGTTAACTGGAACATATGTTGTTGTTATTTTGTTGTTTCTCATATTTATGTTGTCTGACATTGGTCTACCGGATTGTCTTAAATACCGGGCGAGTGCTTCTTTAAACTGAGTATAACTAACAGCATCAGGATCATCAGCTGGAATTAAGGTTATCGGTAATCCAATTACTTTTGAGTTATTCTAAATATCAGGGTACCAGTCATTACGTCGCCGGTCTTAAGCTTGTTATCGTCAACAGAATTTAGGTGAGCATAACTCACCGCTTGTGAATTATCAACATTTGCTGGTGGATATGCAGTTTCCAACCGAATAATTTGTTTACTTGACATATTAATATTACCTGTAACCGTTCCACCTGTTTCATCAAGCTTGTTACCATCCACATTCTTCAACTGCAAATAACTCACCGCTTGGGTTTGATTTAAGTTTGCTGGTGGATACGCGGTTTCCAAATTTATAATTTTTTTCCTGACATGTCCAAGTTACCATTTAACGTTCCTCCTGTCAATGATACTTTGTTATTGTTGATCGTTTTTAGTTGTGAATAGCTTACCGCTTGTGTAAGATCAACCTTTGGTGGCGTATAATCATCTTCTAAACCAAGTACTCGCTGATTTGACAACAAAAACATTTGTCATTGTATTACCGGTTTTCTTGACGAACGCTGATGCATCAGTTATTGTTGGTTCATCAGCGGAAATGGACCCTGTGAGTGTTGTTCCAAATTTTGTGTAATAACTCATTTTATGTTAAATATATAACATAAAATTATATAACAACAACAATGACGCAGTCAACGACAAATTTTGATACCGAACGATTAATCAAGCATAAACACAACAACAAACTTCGAGATTGTCATTATTTCACTGTTGGTCGTACAGGATCTGAAAAAAACAAATCTGCTATTAAATCTTTTGCTCAACAATAACTTTAACTACGATAGGGTGTATATTTACACAATTAATCCACTACAGGATAAGTACGAATTATTGAGCGAGTACAAAGATACACTTCGTGATGAGCTTGATGCTGGCGATAATATATTTTTAATAAAACAACCAGAGGATTTAATTCATGTCGATGAACTTGATTCGTCCGATCATAAAATAATTGTATTTGATGATATTCCGCTAAACAATGAAGAGATGAATAAGATTAGATCATGCTTTTCATAATCGCGTAACAAAAGATGTAATTCAGTTTATCTTGCGCAGGAGTTTTATAACGTCGACAGATTTATTCCACGAAATACAGGATGTTTTATATTATTTCACGGATTGGATAATGTCGATGTGAGAAATATTGCAAAGGAGCAATGCGGTGATGTGACAAGGGATAAGTTTATTGAATTATATCATCGAGCAACCAAAGACAAATATAATTTCTTTTTATTTGATAAACTAGCGCTTGATCCAGCTAAGATGTTTCGTTGTTTTATTGATGAACGTCTCTAGGTGAATTTTATAAAGCGTATAAAAATAACAATGGACAAACATCAAGAAAGAATTCAATTACTAAAGAAGTTCATTGAAACTCGAGCTGCTTTTAAGAAAAAAGTAGAAGAAGCATGTCGAGGACAAGTTCAAGTGGAAGAAGCAACTTCTAAACTTTTTAAGCCGGTTACAGAAGCAATACTTGTCAAACAACCAGAATCACAAGCAATATCTCCAGAAGAACTAAAAAAAGTACGTGAAAAAGGCTTTTTAGGTTTACTCGGAAAAAAACAGAAAGCTGAAACAGAAACTGCTGTTAAAACAGTTGTGGAGCAAGCTGAACCATATCAAAAAATTGCTTGAAAAAAATCGAAGAAGAAAGAATGGAACATGTAGAGCACGAAAAAGAAATACAATGCAAAATTGCTATAGGTCATTGGATAAGTAAATTATACGAAAAAATAAAAGATCACGAGTGTAAAATGTTTGATACTAGCTATGGTATCACACAAAACGTTTCTGACATTAGAAAGGCTTCAACAGAAGATATTTATAGACTAAAAACCCTCTTAGAAAAAATACGAATTGACAATGCGGATAACGCCGAGGAAATTGCAAACCAAAGAAATAATGATAAAATTATCGGGTTGTATAACGGGTTTCGACATGGCATTATTGTCGGGCTTTACATTAAAATTATTAGTAATATACGGGCTAATAAAGAAGGTTTTGACAACTACAGAAAAAAATTAGGTATACTAGCAAAAATTATTGACGAGAAACGAGAAGAAGAAAGATGTGTCTATGGTGTTAAAGTGTTTATATCAAATGCTGAATGGTTGACCGACTTATTTTGTTGATATCATCAGCATATTTCACTTTTATGTGAGCTAAATTATTTTCTACCAGTATTCAGGTGACAAATAGACGAAACCAAAAATTAAATTCCACTTCAGTATGCAAAGCCTTTGATGATACATCTAACCACATAATATTTTTGAGGCACTATTTCTCTAGACATATTGAAATGCTTGAAGAGGCGTTCACGAGCAAACACCGATATGTCCCATGAATTTCTTTTAGCTGATTGTGATTTGATTCTTACGATATCAAAGTTTTTGTAATCGTTAATATGAAATTGATCGATAGTGTCTGCCCACGTTACAACTAAGGCTAGTAAATAACATTTTCAACATCGTTAATAAAATCAGACCTCTTTCTCTAGAAAGTGTCTCACTTAAGCCAGACGTATTTCATAACAAATAACAACAACAGTAACAACAATAACAACAACAGCAACAACAACAACAATATAATAATAATAATAATAATAATAATAATAATAATAATAATAATAATAATAATAATAATAATAATAATAAAACTAGTGTGAATTTGATACAGAGCATAATCTTTCTAAGCTTTGCAATATTAGACACATAAAATCATATACAACGACAAGATTGCAAAAACAAAAAACATGAAATAACAAAACAAAAACATACTGACACTAATTAGGTAAGTAAATATTATTAATCTTTAAATCTCTTCTTGAAGTCGAAATTGGTGAGTTTTAAAAGCACCATTGAATGAGATCATAGTCTCCTTGTGTCCATGATCAATCGAGAATTCGTTCCACGTGACTGGGCAATGGTACGCAAAAGAACGGTGTCCATGACTTCATTTTAATAGTGGGAACAATGAAAACATGAATGACGGAAGACTAGCTTAAGTTTCTAGATGGGGTGTACACATGAGTGAGATCAGATAGGTATCTTGTCTGAAGTCAGTCAACAAAATGTAGCATAGTGAACAGATTTTGTGTTTGATTTTGGATCGAACGGTCAGGCTGTAGAGGTTACAGAGCAGGGGAGAGGTAATAAATACTGAGACGAACCCGATAGAAGTCAATGAAAATAGTCCAATCTTGAAAGTACTAAGGAACACACAAGTGTTTCAGTGGCATAAAAAAAAGTTATTATGGCGCTGGTGCGTCTCAGCTCCAGATATTCTGCATTGCATATGCTAAGCAAATGTTGGTGTAATGAGAACTGCTGTTTCACACTGACTCTTTGAATTTAATGTTGGTATTACTGATGCTTATTGTTTGAGATAATAGTTAAGAATGAGGAAGTCTTTGCGTGGTGGCTATGGTGGCATCTGGCTTTTCACCTGCAGCTTCTTACATGTCATCCATGACTTCACATTGGAAATGCACTTCTCTCTATGCCTTGGCTGGTAGTCTCAAATTCAGTTGGGTAGTTCGATTTGGTTTACCTGTCAAAGGTTAAAGGAATATTCGCTTTGGGTAAATATTCCCGCAAGAATTTTTGCGCCGAGGATAAACAGACATCTAACTAGCACATTGGTACGATTTTGTTGAGAAAGTTGGATATTTTCATTTAGGCCAATTTCTCGATGATATTTCATTTGCAGTGTCCTATTGTTCCTAAAATGTACGTTCTACATAGTACCACTCATTTGAATCTCCAGCTGAGGTGAAATGGTTCCCAGGTGTTGGTCTTGATTCATCGAGAATGTAGCACTTCAGATAGTTTTAAAAATCAACACTTCCTTTAACTTATTGAATTACAAATATTTTGCATTTATAGGTTACTGCATTTGAATGGGAAAATATGAACGAGTTTTTCGGATGGAAATGAGTTCATATTTTCCCATACAAATGCAGTAACCATTTTACTATATGCTCGTTTTCTTTTTCTACCTAAGGCTTAATTATATCAACAAAAATACATTACAAGAAACAAAGTAACCGAATGTATGCCGTATTCCAAACTAAATACACAAGCGCAGATTCATCATTACACAACAACATTATTAATGAGCACATAACTCCGTCCAGATAAATTTGAACTTAGTCGCGCTAGACATAATTTTAAAAAGAAAATAGCCGTTTTGTCTACTTAAACTTGAAACTGGAGTCATATTGTGAATGAATGCGCATTGCAACTTTTCCATTTGATCTGGAATAAATAAATTTTGGTATTTTTGTCGATTCTATGAAATTTCGTGATTATGGACTGGAATTATCTGTGCCAATTCTACACGAAGTACATCGGATTCCAGCAGCGTGTTGACATCTGCAAACGTCTTTCTGTTCTGTCATTGACTGTTTGAAATCATAATGTGGGAAAAATATGAAGTCTTTCAGTGCAATATGAAGTGCGCGTGAGTGCAATATCGTAAATAAGTGCATGATTCTGACAATGTAAAGTTAACGGTGAAAACGATGAGTATATAATAAGTCAGGATATAGATTACAGTTTGGATTCGACACCCAGTGTGTATATATATATATATATATATATATATATATATATATATATATATATATATATATATATATATATATATATATATATATATATATATATATATATATATATATATATATGCCCATATACTAAAAATAACATGGCATTTAAAGTGTTGGTAGAAAGCAATTTGATATACCAATACTATTGGTATATCAAATTGTGATCCGCCCATGCGCAATAATGCGCATATATAAACATTCTTGCTACCGTCTGCAGTTGGTTCTAGACCCATGATGAATATCCACACATTAATCATCAGTGATGTATGAAAATAACGATAAAAGGTATTAATAATCCTCTTTTTTCTAAATGAATTTAATATGGTACACATTGTCATCACAATCCTTTCTGATTTCTGTTCCCCCTCCCCTCCCAAGCATAACGGACAAACTACGCAGAAATGTGGAGTGAGAGAGAAAATGAATTTGGGCCGATTAAAACCTTGGCATAGAAATTACACCAAGAACCTACAAGAATATGGTTCGTCGTAACGATACTCGTGCACTTTCCTTGCGATTTATCTACAGTGTTTATCAATGATAAAACTGAGCTGGTTGGTGAGGAGTTCATTCACTTGGTCAATACACAGCTGCATGTAGCAAATCTGAACTCCGTTCAAAAGGCAAATATATGTATTTGTATGTGATATAAATAAAATATATGTACAGTATGTACACTGTATTAATGATATACCACTCGTATAAATTTTTCATTAAAAGGAACTCGAGAAGCCTCGTTGAAAAATTTATACATCTCGTGGTGTATCATTGATACAGCGTAATACTATATATATATATATATATATATATATATATATATATATATATATATATATATATATATATATATATATATATATATATATATATATATATATATATATATTCTCGATCAGATTTCACCCTGTTTAATATTTAATGAACCTAACATATTTCACCCGGATAAAACGTCAGCGAAGAAATAGTTCACTTTTATTATTGTTGGATGTAGGTATAGCTGATGGGCTGAAAGAGTTTCGTGACATATGCGCCTAGTGAGTGTCGTCCTACATTGAAATCCCTCGTATGGAACGCTGATAAAGGACATGAACGTCGACAGCCTAACTATGTGACCTTAAATGACGGTGCCAGAATTCCAACGAGAAACGATTGTCAGCGAAACCAAACCATATTGATGTGACAAAAAGTCTATTCCTGATTTCTTTAAATATTTATCTTGAAGCTACATGTAGGGGGAACCAAAAAAGATATTTATGCAACTTCAGACCTTATGCGTGTGTTTATAGAGAGACTGAGAGAGACAGAGACAGAGGAGACAGATGTTGTCCTTTAAAAGTAGTAAGACAGAAATGTTATAAGATACTGATAAACAAATTTCCAAGTTACCAAATGGCATTAACGTTTCTGTTTTTACTGAAAACTTGTTAAATCTGCGAGATGGATTTTGGCTACCAAATCTTAAAAGCTAGGTTTCTACGTTGGTTTTGTGTAAGTTCTGGAATAACAGATTAACGATAGGATATACTTGAGGGTATAAGCCTTGATTGAAACAGATTCGAATAAATACATTCTATGATTTACAGTTTCGCCAAACATCGTGCGTATATATTATCCAAATTATATTTAAATTTTGAAAACACTAATAAACAATTAGGAATCTCTAAGTAATCGACACTGAATCGAAGAAGAATATCTACTTTTACTTGAAGATTATGAAAGCGTTCGTTTTGCCACACCGGCCTCTTTGGGGACACAGTCACCTGTCCTACCCTCTACCTGCTTCATGATGTTGTTTTAACCAGCGAGCGGAGTGCAGTTAATGAATTTACTGTAGCAACTAATATATTTTCGATCAATAACCAGTCTTGTGTTTGAAGATTTGCTTTTAAAATTAGGCTTTCACCTTTTTTTAATCCGAGCTGTTTCTTATTTGTGCTCGAAACTGTCTGTGATTTTCCATTTCCACCAGCATCATCTCAAACTCAGCCGCACTGTTTATTTTATCCTCGATTGCTACTGAATACAGATTACTGTTTGAATTCAGACTGCTTTGTGTGGCCCCAACCAATTCGGAATAGACGCGAATTCCTGAATGTAGTTGTATCTAATTAATTTGCTAGCACCACCAGAGATGCCAGTTACTATTGATATAGCTCCGACAATAATATCGATTGGTGCACCTACAATGGCTGTTGAGACCGTAATTCAAGTTACACCAAGACCCACCGTCGTTGTCGCAGAAAGACCGCAAATAGCGTCTACGATCAAACACACGCGTTTGTATTTTACGATCAGCGCATTTCTCTTGGTGATTTCATTTCGCAGCTGTTGCTCCGAATCGATTATTTTGTCACGTCGGTAAGATTGAGAGTCCTTCGGAATTCTTCTATTAATAATATAATCGCTTATTTTAGTTGCACGCAGGCGGACCTTGTTCGATCTCATCATGACGCTCACGCCGGTACACACATGCACCTCTAGCCAGTTAGTATTTTTACCGGCACTATTGTCATACAGTTATAAAAAAAAAAACTTGGCATCCCTCTAATTTAAAAACACACAAATTACGTCAAACCTTTTACATGTACCATCGTCTTTGCCCAATATCTGTTATCCAAACAATTGCATCCTTGTTGAATAAATAGTCGAGATCGTTTTGTCTCAGCTGAGTCAATGTTAGTGTAAAATATTCAATGGTGAACATAACTGATGTGGATACATCGGTTAATGCCACTCCGCCATTGTAAAAACAATCCCGGAGGGATTTTGCACCCGGTACTGCAAGTAAACCTTGAGCGTTTTCACGTGCACGTGCGATGATTCCAAGCTGGCCTGGAGTTGGTAGTGGTACATCAGGATGATTCCAATGACCAATTTCTCCTTCTGAAAAGAGTCAAAATAGTTCCGATAATTTAACAACATGTATACATTACCCCACTAACCTTGAATTCCGGAAGTAATAAATAAATATGTTCCATAAGCGAGCGCCATTAAGATATGACGTTTAGGTATATTAAAAAAAAAAACCCATCTGCATCCAAACTAACAAGAAGGCGACCACTGGATAATGTTTTCTTTGCAATTGCTTTCTCTCCTTCTTGGTTAATATTAATGCAATTCCGTCCCAAGAAGTTACTACGCGTGGCGATGCTGCCACCTTAGTATCGACAGTCTTTTATCAACGCAACCGACTCGCTGCTGTCTCTGATTCCACCGTTTTCAGTGACCTCGACCAGGTTCTTTTAGACAGCGCCTTTGAGCTTGACAGTAACATTAATAGACATTGTTATGTGTGTGTGTGATTTAGATTTTTAACGTAGCTTTAAAAAATTTTCAGTCATTTCGCTACGATGTCTGCAGTGTGACAGTTTATAATGATGTCTAGCACTGGGGCATCATGCCGCAGACATGTGGCATGATGTTCCACCGAGTCACATTATCCTGACACCAGGCCAGCCAATCCTAACACTAACCTCTTAATGCTGAGCGCCAAGCGAGGAAGCTGTTAGTACCATTTTTTTGAAGTCTTTGGTATGACTCGGCCGGGGTTCGAACCTGCGACCTCCGCATCCAAGGTAGACGATCTAACCACTAGTCCACCGCAGCGGTTGACATTGTTGTATAATATTAAAAGTACTTTATTGTGAAATGAACATATGCTTGCGGGGTTGGTGAACGCTCAAGCACACGCAACGCTTCAATAACAAGATAACCTCATATGGGACCATCAAATTGAGTTTGTATTGGTAAATGTTCATCCAAAGTGCATGGATAAATAATTAACAACTTAACTGGCGGTGCAAGTCCATACGAGTCAAAACACAAACTATGTAGAGGTGGTACCACGTATGCGACCCAGTGAGTACAAAGCCGTATTGATGACTCCAAACTGACGATGCCAGTTTCACGTATGCGTGGCACCATCGACACAAGCCCATCTCGCATAAAAACACCATGAAAATATTATATTGAATCTGCCATTTCGAGTAAATTAGGATTGGTCAACGGACGCGTGGCATTCTGCGACCTGGTAATCGGCGACCTCTGCCTGAGTGTATTCTAAGACTCGTGCCCGGTAATCGAAAGCCTTTTCCTTTTTGTACGGCTACTTTATTCAAAGCCATTCAGAATGCAATTCCGACAACCCCTCACGCTGAAGCTTTTGCAATTGCTGGAGCCGTTGTTGCCAACAGTGCTGGAATCGCTGCAAGGAATGAAAATATTCCACCGATCTTTTGCATTTGTGTCACCTCTTTCTTGGATAATTTAAGTTTGATTTTCAGTAGTATGACATTATTATTTAAATACGTAAAAAGTTTAATTATGAATTTTCAATAGGTGCATCGATCGCCCTCATTCGGCAACAGCACCATCCAACAATAGAGTTTTGTCAGAACGTATCACAGCATAGCACCGATAACCACTATCACTGCTATCGACGCGTGCAAGAAAATACATGTCAATGACGGACTCCATGAACAACTCTAGATGTTCCAATGCAAAGTATTAGATTTGGTACAACGTACGAAAGTCTTGTTGGGAAATTTGCACACCTATGTCAACGTTTTGATGTCGGTCCATGTACTACCACAGATTGTGATATGCACGTGCAATATGAGGAGTGCCTTCTACATAGTTACGATGAGTTTCTTCAGGTGGTTCCTGATGACCTCATTGATTCTGTTGATAGTAACTTAACTGCTTTTGATGATGTCGCCTTAATCGATTTCGAAGCGACTGAGCTGCCTGCGGGCCTAGGTTTTCTGAATTCTTGTTTCGTGGATGTGACGGTAATCATCGAGGTAACGCTCTGGGCTGTATTTACAACCACCTGCTACTTTGGAGCATATGTTTCCCTTAAGACGCGGAGTGTCTCATTTGTTTCAGAACTCATCATCGGTGTATACATCATAAAGAAATCAACAAGTCCATGCGTCAGTGCACGATATTTGTCTCTGCCCATAATGTCATTGGTGGGCAACCGCTGACAAATTGATGTAGCTTCATTAATGATTTTGGGTGCGTTTTATCCAACTGATCAGCAAACTCGTTAGGATCACACAGTCCACCAGCGGCCGTTCTTTCTTTTAGTCGGCTCTCCATCTTATATTTCTTTTATGTTGCCTGCGACACTTTTGTACTTGCTCCTTAGTCCATTCAGAGTTTTGTCCCGGTGCAGGTGTCGATGGAATTGCAGGAGCTACATGTCGTTGTCGATATCGTTGTTGCTTTAGTTCCTCAGTCGGTGGTAATTGGTTATTATAATGACGCTGTCATTCAGCTGCAAATTGTGGTAGCTTATACTGGCTAAATGATACTTTTGCTGGGCTAGTATTTTCCATCTTGCAGGTTTGGTTTGATTGTTTCTCTTTAAGGTTTTCCTGCTGGAGTCACTCGTAATTGTTGTTCTTCATATTCAGGTGCAGCTGACACATCTACCTACGTTACAGAGATTGGTCGAGGTATTCCTGACATAGGACTTTGTTCTGCAGCGTGTGTTTGTGGTTGCATCATTGGTTCTTGTTGTAGTTTCACAGGTCGTAGTTGTAAAATATATTCTCATAACGCCAAGTCTTCTTCAGTTCATTCTTCAATAAATCCAGTGTGTGATTGATTAAAATAATTCCATCAATTACCTCTAGCTTGTTTCCTTTCCATACACACCCTGAATACCATATTAGGCAATTTTAGGCAATTCAACATTCATGTCTTTATCAAATGTCTTTGATGGTATTTTGATATTCTAGTCTTTCCAGTTACGAACTCAGGTATGTTAAGAACGACACGCATAGGATTTTCGAAATCGTCTGGCGAGCTAGAAAATTGAGGCGGTGTTGGCAACTCTGACTTGTATTCAGGAGCGTTTGGCAACTGCCTCTCTGATGTTTTCATCAAGTTCACCAATGCGTTTGGCGAGTACACCAGCGTATTTTCCATGTCCTTCAACGTCTCCTTTGACAGTCTCAGGGAAACGTGTAATCATCTCTGCAGTTGATTTTGTAGCTTTTTGATATACTTTATACGTTTGGCTATCTTACGAACCGGACTAGGTGCTGCTTCTGTTCTTGTAAGAGCTGACACTTGAACGGTTGTTCTTGTAGCCTTTTTAATATGCTCGGCACGTTTAGTAATCTCCGTTGTGGGTTTTATCAACGGCGCAAATGCTTATTCAAACCCCGCTGTGAGGTCTTCTTGTGCGGTCTGAATCCAAAGGCAAAGCCTTCGACGTTTGTCTTGCTCAAAGACAAGATCGACGCGAATTCGTCCAAGGTTTTCCCAAACACGGCATTGTTAATATGGATGGCTTTTGTACGCAGGTTAGTATTCTTCTGAATGTACGGGGCTAACCAAGCTTGCTGACGAAGTTCAAGCACTCGATGGATTTTGGTTACACGCATACCCAATCGCACGTGAAGTAACTGTGTTTGGTCCTAAGACTTGGTACCAGTTTGGATGTGTTTTTGTGTGTTTTGGATTTTTAACGTAGCCTTAACAATTTTTCAGTCATAACGCTACGATATTTGCATTGTGGCAGTTTATAGTCTACCACTGGTGCATCATGCCGCAGACATGTAGCATCATGTCCCACCTAGTCACATTATTCTGACACCAGGCAGACCAGTCCTAATACAAACCTCGTAATGCTGAGCGACAAGCGAGGCAGCTGTTAGTACCATTTTTATAAGTCTTTGGTATGACACGGCCGGGTTTAGAACCCGCGACCGTCCGCATCAGAGTCGGACGCTCTAACCGTTTAGGCCAACGGAGCGGTACTATTTGGTTAGTAAGAATGTATTTTGGGTTGTCATAAAATGTGTCATATCCCCATATCGACTCACGATGTTAAATTTCCATTAGACCCCGTATTGACCAATTTATTCATAAAATGGCATCTCAAGTTAAATTCTTGCTGCCGTCACACAAGTCCAAATTATCCCGTAAAATTTCATTCCTGTTGAACCCACATACGGATACGGGGACCACTATTTACCAAGCACCAACAGCCCTTCTGATGCCAGCAGCTAATCGTTCTGTGCGTAATGTAAATACTCACGATATTTAAGACCAACTTCAAAGACACAATTATTGTCACTGTTGATATTATGATCGTGCAAGTGTTTTGTAGATCAATACTCGCAGGATCAATCCACTGAAATCCACCAATCGGATGTGGTTGCTTCATTGTCCAGTGTAAAGATTATTCTTATCTTAATACATGATGTAACAGTTGGGTCAGCGAGGTCATGCCTGTCTACGTTTGGGTTCTTGGCACTAGCGTATCTGCGACTAGACAACGAAGTGATCGTTCGATAAACAAATTCTGATCAACGCCAGTGCGCAATTCCAGCTCACTTTTGGTTTTGGACAGCGATGCATCCGAACCCATACCCGGTGAAGAGCAGTAATGTGCGGAGTCAAGCTTGTTCACCTGTATGGCAGTATCAAGAAATTTCTCATACACATCAACGAGCAACAACATATATAGATAATTGTAGTCACCGAGGATTTTGTACTCAGACCAAACTTTCTTTGCATGTTCGTAATCATTTTCTGGAGATACCTTTACATGACAATGATAAATAAAACACTTCGATCTGTGGCAACCGAGTTTAAGCAAATTTGTTCCAGTCGTTCATGTATTCGTATGGTCACACCTTTTTTGATCAGCAGGTCTAAATTGTTTGTACAGTATCGACGAGTGATTTTGAGGTTCTCCGCCGTCAGATTGTTCACTAACTTGTCCAAACTCGACTTTATGAACTGTGTTGGATCGCTAAAACTCAATTGTACCTGTCGGAACGTCCAGTATTTTTCCGTGTTGCTTGGAGATTTCGCATATCGGTGATTGTGATGCCGTGGCTACTGATTGTATTATTAAGTGGCCATCATATCCACACACGTTATGAAACACTACAAGGTTTCTTTGTTTAGTTTCCCAAATTCTCAGATGTAATTACATGCCTTGTATGCATAAGTGATGTGACAGTAATCAGGAACATTAGAACCTGGACTTTTAGTGAAAGACCTTTACCCTTTATCGTTGGACGGGCTTTGCTCTTGAGTAAAAGATTTTACACAAATCCAGCAATGAGTGGCTGCGGAAAAGTCACGAATGTTATCATCCGTCATAATCATGTCTGCTGTTGAATGGAGCTGATGTCAAATCCATTTTGCCGTAACTTCTGAGAAATGATGTAGTCACAAAATCATCATCATCAACATTTTCGTATTACTATAATGCTTAAGATACATTCAGGAAACTAAAATTAATACTATTTTAAAATGAGCATAAGATAGAAATTATAGGAATTATAGATTTTATAAATACAACAAAACATATTTGGAAGGTTCTCTTTCCAGCGAGTGTCAATGATGGAGAAAACATTTCAAAGAAACTTTTATCTTGTTATTTGGAAAAGGATTTAATATAAGTTATTAGATCGTATTTATGTTTCACACCCACTTATATATATATATATATATATATATATATATATATATATATATATATATATATATATATATATATATATATATATATATATATATGTGTGTGTGTGTGTGTGTGTGTGTGTGTGTGTGTGTGTGTGTGTGTGAAGATTGACGTAGACTTTCCACTTTGAATCATAACAAATATGCTGATTCAGAAGTAACTGATTTCGATTCGTCACATTGACTAAGAACGCATACATGAAACCATACGTACAAGCATGGCAGCTGCTTACAGCTGATAATGTTGATTGCTGCATATTTGTTTTTGTTTATATATGGGAATAACACGTAGATGCAAAATAAAAGGATAACAACAAAACTGAACGCTTTATATACTTCTTTCTCTTGTAATAAAAAATTAATGATATATAAGCGGATTCAATCAAATCATAAATATTAAATCCTTAAAGAGATGGAAAAATAAACATTGCATTCATCAAAATTTTAAATTATAACGGTAGAAAGTTGGAAGTTGCATGAAAATAAAATATTAGAAAGCGAAAGAGTCTGAAGAAAGATTTTAACACTGAAATTAATAGACAACGGTACCTTATGAATGGAATAGGTACTGTACAATCACCCGATTTGACGATCAGCAAACACGAGCATACATAACACACGTACATTTTACGTTATAAGATAAAAGTGGACAGGAATTTAACATTCAAAATCCAGCAATTGAACGCAGGCAAAGATGCGAAAGATAGACCCCCAAAGGGCTACGCCTCTCTTTCTTACTGTATAGCCATTCTTATTGCTTCTCTCTCTCTCTCTCTCTCTCTCTCTCTCTCTCTCTCTCTCTCTCTCTCTCTCTCTCTCTCTCTCTCACACACACACACACACACACACACACACACACACACACACATGAATGGTCATGTGAAAAAGAGTTGTACTAATCAGCATAGGAAACAATGGAATGATAAAAATGAGCTAGATAATGACAAAATGTAAGCAACAAGTTGAAATAGCAGTAATTAAAAGCAAATTGGTTTCAGGAGTATTCTTATGCTATTAAAAATGTTTGAATAGATAACACAAGAACGAAAGACAGACATTTACAATTACAGTCTCTAATATACTCTAACTGCTGATTCAAGATTTATTGGTATCTTGAAACAGTCATGCACTTTACTTCTACACCACGCTGAGTCCTTTGAATCGTGGCAGGCAAATTTTTATATATAGATAACTTGTTGCCATGTGGGGTTCTTTTGGATAAGATCACTTATGATCTAGACATTGTGTTCTCCCTTTTTAACAGTTGTCCCAAAAAAGCAAAAATAATGCAAATAACAGGCGACATTTGAATGTCTCTTATATTTTTAGAAAAGAGGAGAAAAAAGTCATTTTGTGATACTTTGTACTTGACTTGTATGGTCCATATTGCGGGAGACATAAGGGGTGAGTTAAGAATTTTGCATATGTGGTAGATGGTTTTAAAAATGCGTCTTATGTCCAAACATAAAACATGTTCTCAATTGGACTGGTAGTTTGCGAGGTTTTTTGAAGATGCGGTTTTGGACGACCATACGAACATTGACATATCAACAAAATTAAATGTTTGTATCACATTGTTTTACTATAGCAGAAGTATATGTGTTACAGTGGACATAAAATCATTGTGGTCAACAGTAATTTATGTGGACATTGTAGCAGACACATCAGATTAGATGTAATTAATACTTGACCATTGTAGCGATGCAAGGTATCAATGAACACTGAAGGACTTAAATTTTATCATTTTTCACATGGTCTACATGCAGCAACCAAGCGATATTCTAGTTATAGCTTATTCACGCATAACTTTATATTCTCTAAAAATATAAATTTGGATGCCGCACGTGGAGTGGGCCAGATTGTTTGAAAATAGCTCCAAATTTAGTACAAAATGTTTTTTTATTGCTAAATATGACGTCATGAACACGTGCCGATGACGTTATATCAACTAATATTTAAACATCAATTGCAATTTTAAATATTTTTTAAATGTGTATACATGTTTGCCATGGTATTATCATATCAACAACGTTTATGAAAATTTATGAATGAGGTCTTACTGTAACTTCCCCTTATTGTGTCTTGGTGGAGTGAGTCAGCACGAGAGCGGTGAACTTGCATTTTCAAAATGTATATTAATGCAGAGAATGTTCAGTTCAGATCTGTTCAAACCATAATTGATGTCGTAAAGGACTATTTCATTTGAACCTTTTAATTTTCTCAGTAAACTTCCTATATGCATGATATTTCTATATATTCAAATTCCTACATGTTTGTAGCATAAAAGCCTATTAAACGAATTCCGGGCACTATCGAATGCCACTCGCCCAGGACCACACCATCTGTCATTTCCACAAATACAAGCTTAGAACAAGATACCTTCGACTATTAGCGATATTTGTATACCTAACTCAAGCATTTGGTGCCACTTCGTCTAGAATTGACGTTATGTTTTCTCTTATCATCAATTGTGATTAGCGTCCATCCAGTGCAAACAGGTGAACAAGATGCGGTGGGGTCAGATTTGTCCGTGATTAACCGAAGAATATTTGTGATTGAAGTGTTATCAGACTTACAGAGCGTCTTTTATTGTCTCTTCCAATAACGAATCTGAATGTCAGAAATAAAAATGGCTGGATGTTTATGTAAACTGTTAGCTTTATTGCTTTCTTCTACTGATTAAAAGTAGCATCTGGTCCTTGTTGGAGAATGCGCACTATTAGAGAAGCGTAAAAACTTGTATTACACTGCTGTTTGATTAATTTGTCTAGGATTATTCATATGTGTTTGAGATCAAGTTGGTTAAAACAACAAGGTGTATCACATTTTAAGATTTACTTTTCAGCCCTGCGACAAACGTTCGTTCTGTGATAAGTGTTCATTGACAGACTTTAAATTTTAATAAAGTGCTGCATAGGGTCGATATATAAGTAATTCCTGCCGCCTTATCAGTTGAAACCAGTGTGTCAACGTATACAGACAAGCGCCACGCGTGACCTAATGCGGACTTAAAACTGTCTCAAATGGCTAATCATTTATTTCGTGCTGTAGGTGAGTACATAAATATATCATTTTCATTGTGCTTGTAATACTTTTAGTTACCTATTAATTCTTTTCTTTCCGTTTCTTTATTTCTTTTTATTTATGGGGAGGAGAACAATTTGAATTTCTTCACATATAATTAATATATGTATAGTGTAGAGAATCAATGGTCACAAATACATTCCCAGTCTTGATATGACCCATATTCATAACAGCTGTTGTGGCTGGTATTTCTTTGCTGTTGTTAGATAGCTGCAAAATGGCAAGGAAGCTCTCCTTTTCTTATATTTCCATTATGAACAGCGATTTGATTTCTCCAATCTCTATGTCTGCATAAAGCGACATGAAACACCTTTTCATCGGTTAATATTTCTTCGGCACTATGTAACCAGGATGTGCAATTAAACGCTCTGTATATCGATTGTGTTCCCATACGCCAATATGAATGAATGCAGCTTTTGTATGTGATAATAACAATTGCATCATAAGTTAAAGACTAATGAATAGAAAAAGGGATGTAATATCTAAAATTAAGATTTAAATATAGACCATACTTCATTATTTAGAATTTTTAGAAACTTCCTTGCTTTGAATGAAAATTTATTACCTTGTTCCTTCTGTTTAGGACAATGCGCTGACCTTTATTAGTAGACCAAGATAAATCAATCAATTCATGTATATCGAAATTATATATTTCCAACTTTAAGTTTGGATTTGCTTCATGCTTTAACTTTGAAATGTGACAATATTATAAACCATTTACTTTACTTTACTTTAAACTCAACCGAATATGTAATTCTTTGCCGTATTCCGATTTCAAGGAGTGAAATCGTTCTTGGAAATTGTAAGAAATATGAAGGAGAGACGGAGGAACAAAGGGTAGAGGGGTTTGTTTTAATTCTACTTCCATCTGTTGCAGGAAAAAATATTTGTCTATACAGATTAGTCTAAGCATTCTCGCAACACATCCAGAGTCAACTGTAATTGAATATGTGTGTCTTTCACTTTGCAACATGCTCTTTTTGAATTTTAATTATATTTGCTACATATAATAATTCAGGATTAAATATTATTTTTTGTTTCCTTTCTCTTATTTCATGTTTTAAACCATGATAGGGATAATTAAAATAAATGCAACGTGTTCCTAACGATCAGAATAAACACACTGTGTAAATATGTTTCATACCACTTTTAATCAAAGCTCATCCTGCATCACACATCTTATCTCAGCATAGAGTGACCTGTCAGTACTTTCACTTCCAGCTTAAATCACGTTCGAAGATATTAATATTTTAATTTAACGAAAGTTGTCAGGATTTTATGCATTCCTGTGCATAATCACGTAACCTGGTGTACAGGGTATTACCTTAATTGCTGTATATCCTAAACTTTACATATATTTGCTGAAGCTTGCACACTCACATGTGCACATACTTACACACATACACACACAAGCACACATATTGTACACAAGACGTATAGTCACATATAAACCCCACACCTGTTATTCAATTACGTGTTTTCTGATGTGTTATATTGTTTCGTTTGCGAAAGGAAAGCGTGGAAATCAGCTTTAAAAAATTAAAAACCAAAGCAAAGAAGAAACGAAACCATATACTAGAAGTTAACAAACTTTGTTTTCAACTTGGGCTACATATTTTCAAGTCATTTATATGGTAAATTCATTTTATAACAAGCGAGATTTCGGATGCTGATGCACAAAGTCATCTGTGGATGAAAATTTAAGAAATTAATTAATCTTTCAAAAGCACAATTTTATGAAACGATCTCGTTTAATTCTAATTTTTGGGTCATCAGTTCGGGTACGTTCCACAAATAACTTCCTAAAATTATTCAGTAACTGCAAAGTCATGGAACAAATGTTCTGTATGTTCCAGTCTTTTCCTTATAATAATAGACACAGAAACAATCTTGTAATCTACGTCAAACAGCGAGAATGTCTGCAATTCAGTTTCGAACATTCCCATGTCGTCTTTGGTAATAAAGTAATGAATCATTGAGACTAAAATTATGAAAAATATTTTGTATAATATCCAGCAATTGAAGACCTAAAAAACCCAGATAGCTTTGCAGCATAATTTCTATGTTACTAATAAATTTGGGGTAAAGATAACAACAGGGTTTTGATAACAAAGCACATCGTTCCGAAACTAATTTACTAATTTCAAGTTAAAACGCAAAAGCCACTACAGCTTCATGAAACTCGTTTGTCATGAATGAATATGATACTAATTAAAGTAGTCTATAACCGAGTTACTAATTATGTAACTATGATTGCCCATAACAAAACTTAAATGCTCAAGTGGAACAACGTGCATCTAGCTTATTATTTCTGCTTGGACTAATTTTCCAACCATATGATCTTTCTCACATGTTCATGTTATATGCAGGCAGACGAGTCTATGAATATTAACGGCTTTTCTTCAGCTCTTTCCTTTTCCCCCAATATAAATACCAATCAAGTTTTCAGGTTGAATTTCGTAAATCAGCACACACAGTTGTATAGGATCTTTTTGATATATTGACCTAAGGGACAGTTTGATTTTTCATTATCGTTCCGGTTATCATAGAAACAAATCCTCGTTTATTATATTATTTCAGTTTTAATCAACCGTAAACTTAAATGAATAACAAAATATTGTTACATGCCAGAAGCCGAAATACAGCTAAAGACTTGATAGAATATGAGAAAAACTAGTTTCTATCTTGATTTCAAGACGTAGAACAAACAAATGTTTAACAAAATTACCAATTGCGTTTGGCTTTAAGTTCACGATTGTATCAAGTATCAATATATACGATTAAGGTAGCACTAAGTTTTTGGCCATGGTCGTGATCGAGAATGCCGACCAATCAAATGAAGCACCATGACATCAGCAGCAGAAAGGGTGAACCCTACAACTTTGTAGAGACCTTATTTTTGAAAATTAAGGGTTCCTACGAAGGCTGAAAAAAGAAGTTTTTGTCTTAATAATGAAAACTTCTTTAATTGACCAGATTTTTTCACAATCTGGTCACTACGCGTATGTCATTCACCCTCTCTGCTGCTATGAATTAAACAGCCATTATAGATATTATCAATAATGAGTATTGGAGAACCACACTCAGCTAAATTAGCTCTACTGCTGCTATGATTTTTATCCAAAAATTATATCAAGTCCGTTGCGATATCTTGACCTTGGATCGTGTAAATTTATTGTTATAAAACCAAAGGGAGCAGCTTGTGCTTTTGAAAAGAAATTTTTAAATTTGTTCATGTCCATGTCGCCTGAACACCAAGTATAATAAATATTTTGCAGCGTATGATTATCTACTCCGTTGAACACAACTAAAACGTTACAATTATCTCTGATTACTTTTGGAATTTGTGTGTAACGCTGTGTAACATAAATCACGTCTGTGTTTTTATGTCTACCTCGTGAAAATATTTTAGCTGGATTTGATTGTTTGTCCAGCATAACATCATCATACACTACTAAATTATTAATGAATCCATCCAGATCATCTACGGATGGCGCTTCATCAATATCAGTAATAAAGTCTATGACTTCACTGTCTTCATGCAACAATTTTGCGTTTTCATTAAAATCTTTTAAGTACTTCGTAACATCGCTGATCATCTACAGATGGCGCTACTAAATATAATTTATCCCACTTCAGCCATCGCATTATTAGATTAAGCAGTAATTGCGTCTTCCCACTTTCAGATGGGCCTATTATAATCATTCTGATAGAATTCGGAAGCGCTGGATGGTGTTTTACTGGCTCTTGTTTTCGTGTCGCAGAAAAGTCAATTATATCCATATAATTAATAATATGAGTCTATATTGTGTTCGATGCAGAGCACCTACCGATACTACTGAATTAACGACAATAACAACAAGAAATAAAAGACGTGCACTTACAGGCAAGTGTGTGAAATGTGGTACCAAGAAATATAAATTTATTGCAACAAAGACAGGTGGGGGTGATATCGCTGCTTTATTAAGAAAATTACCAGGAACTCCATGGGCTAAATACCCTGGTGAGAAACATTTACCCGGATATAATTATTGTGGTCCTGGAACTCGTCTTGATATCAGACTCGATGATCAAGATCAACCAAAACCAGGAGAGTATCCAGTAAATAAGATCGATCAAGCGTGTCACGTTCACGATGTCGCGTATAAAAGTAAGGATTTGCAACACCGACATCTCGCGGATGTAAAATTGATTCACGCGTTAAATTCTATACCTAATAAATCTCTCAGAGAAAAATTAGCTCGTTTTCTAGTAAAAACTGCTATGAAAGGTAAACTGGTGCTAGGGGCTGGCAATTAATTATATAACTATCATAATGGAATCTGTTTATTATTCCCCGAGAGGATTCTGGAGAGGTAAGGCAGCGATTAGTAAACTCGCCGAAGCAGCAAAAGTTTCACGTGATGTCTCTGCATCATGGTTAGCACGACAGGCAATATGGCAAATCTTCCTAAGTCCACCTAAAAGAATTCATTACGCGCATTTTGATGTTAGTGTCCCTAATGAAGTTCATCAAGCGGATATACTGTTTTTACCACACGATACCATTAAAACACATGGACGAAAATCACGCACGTACAAATACGCGTTAACTGTCGTTGACATTGCGAGTAGATATAAAGAAGCGGAGCCGCTATCAACAAAGACAGCATCTGAAGTTGCATCTGCGTTTGACAGCATTTATCAACGTGGTGGTCTACGATGGCCACGGTTATTACAAGTTGATCCCGGTAAAGAATTTCTTGGAGTAGTATCATCGTTGATGAAGAAACGTAACATTAAAATCAGACGAGGACATACTGAAATTCATCGTGATCAGGCAATCGTTGAACGATTTAATAGAACACTTGCTGAGCGGTTATTATACCTGATTTCTACTGTCAGGATGATCCGTTGTATCCTTTGTAAACATCATTGATGGACCAGCTGATCTTGAATAATCGTCGCTGTATCTCGCAAGGCCTAGTATTGTTGTAGCAACATCAACGTCTTTCTGGATTGATTCAATATTTTTTCCGTCAATCATGTACGTAGCGCTGTCAAATAACGCCATAATACCATTATTAACAAAACCAACCATAATACCAGCTCCATATGCTACTGGTGCTGCAGGAACAGCGTTATCTAAAATTTCACCTTCTACTTCAATAAATGCCTCAGCGGGTAAGAAATATCTACTTGTATCTTGAACCTGTAGTTCGATTCGTCCACGCTGATCTGGAATTCGTGCGTCGTAAGAATAATACTGATAATCACGCACAGACTCATCTTTGAGTACTGGTGCGTCCATGTCAAACGAGGGGTCAGATATGCGCTTAAACATCTTTATTATTATCGTCTTCGTCTAACTCGAAGACCACTTCCTGCTATCAGACTAGCGGTTATATTTTTTTCCTTTTCCGACATCGGGATATCAGCTAATTCCGCTAGTTTTTGATTAGCTGCTTGATTTATTATTTTACTGACATTTGCTGGCATCACTTCAGTGCTGGCCAATTTCACAGGTTGAGGTCGGGTCGTTTGTGGTCTGCGTATTAATCGTGATAGTCTATCTTTAATTGCTGAAAACGCTTTGCTAGCAAGATTACCAACAGCGCCTATACCCTTTTCACGAACAACATCAATAGCTTTCATTCCTAACTGCTTTGCAATCGGTATTGCTTTTGGGGCTATCCTTCTAAACAGACCCTGAATAACATCACCTAATCCATCTCCATAGGTCGTTTTATATACCGGTAATCGAGAGTTTATTACCCTGACCATGGTAGGTCCACGTTGAGTACCATGCACGATCATTTTATTATTAACTGTTTTTATCACTAATTGTATCTAATCACTGTAATAATCGTCGGCGATTTCATTAATAAGGGATCGATACACATTAATATCCATGATGCCGCCACTAAATAATCGTTTACAAATATCAGCTGCTTCATTAATGATTTCTGGAGAATTATTACCAGCTCGTTTTCCTCCGATGAGGATTTCTAGTCGATCGACATCAGCGAGAACGTTATTGGGACAAGTAATAAGACCACTTCCTGGACCACTTCCAGTTGCGCCGGGAGCGTCTTGAAATTCTTCTTCTTCCTCTTTTCTTATTTGGGCTAGTTGTAATCTTTTTTCTTGTTGTATTTGTTTCAATTTGTTGTATTTTTCCATTTCTTCTTGTCCTTGTTCTTGTTCTCGTTGTATTTTTTCTCGTCGTTCTTGTTCTCGTTGTTGTAGCTCTTGTTGTTCTCGTTGTTCTCGTTGTTCTCGTTGTTCTTGTTCTCGTTGTTGTCGTTCTTGTATCTTTTGTTGTCGTTCTTGTTCTCGTTGTTGTCGTTCTTGTTCTCGTTGTTCTCGTTGTTGTGTTATTTGTTGTTGTTGTTTTAATACTTGTTGTTGTTGTTCTGGTGACAATAGCATATACAAATTATAGGTATTTATTGCATTTATATACTCAATAAATCTTGTATCACTATTTCTAGCCTGATCAACGTCATAATATATGCGAAATATCCATTTGTACCAGTTTTCACTGGTCATAGGTTTATCAGCATATTTAGGTTTTAAAAACTGTCCTCGATCATTATAATTTCTCACAGCAAATGTAGCTAAATTTCCTGGAGTTTTAAAATCTCTAATTACAGTAATAGCATCTTCGGTAAATTTATCACTCAACGCAACTCTCCCCCTCGCTTCTTGTTCTTCTGGTTCTCCTGGTTCTTGTGTACGACCCTTTATGTCACCTATTTCACCACGAACTTGTTCAATACCTTCAAGAATTTCCGGAACTGGCATCGCAGCAGCTATTTCGGCTGGAAGTTCACGTAAAATTTTTTTGTCTTTTTTGTTCTTCTTGCTATTTTTTCAGTTCCTTCTGCTATTTTTCCAGTTGCTTCAGCGGTTTTCTCTAACACAGGTTGAATACCTTTAGTGGTCTCAGTGATAGGTTTAAATAATTTTTTTGTATCCTCTTCAAATTCAACTTGAGATTCCTGACGCGATTGTAGTTGTTGCTTAACAGAATCACGAACGGGTAGATATTTTTTAATTGCCTCTAGTCGCTCTCGAGCTAATTTAGCTGAGTGTGGTTCTCCAGTACTCATTATTGATAATATCTATGCTGGCTGTTTAATTTATAGCAGCAGAGAGGGTGAATGACATACGTATGTGACCAGATTGTGAAAAAAATCTAGTCAATTAAAGAAGTTTTCATTATTAAGGCAAAAACTTTTTTTTTTTTAGCCTTCGTAGGAACCCTTAATTTTCAAAAATAAGGTCTCTACAAAGTTGTAGGGTTCACCCTCTCTGCTGCTCGAAAGTATTTGAAGTACTGACTCGAATGAGTCAGTTGACTAAGTGCTTGCACAGGCAAGTTACAGAATCTATATTAATACATTGTATCATATTTGTTTTCTACTTTTCCTAAGTAACCATTGAACGCATGGCTAAGACAGCTTTGTCGGACACGTACCCACTAGAATAATTTAGGCAAAAAGTCATTACTTTCGGGTCATGACACTGATCATCCAAAGAAGTACTCATTGCCGAGATCACATCCAATAGAAACAGCTGCTAAGATACAAAAAGTACCCTCGATACCTGGCATGCAAAAGTTATCAAAATGCTGTAAATAGTACAGCAATGTACATTCTGTGTAGTTGTATAGTGCACTATATAACCAGTCTTTATAACACTTTCATGGATGCATGGCTTTCAAACGCTGAAAACATGTTGCAGAAATAACTAATGGAGCCATCAAAATATCATTCTTTTCATTCAAAATATGAATGGGCGTGTCCAGTAAGTTTTGAAAAGATTTCAGAGTTAGAAAATATATACAAAACTTTTTATAGCAAAATCTTGGATTTTCAGCGTTTGATTCCGCATTTGCTTCACATCTGTGTGTATTGCATTTTGTGCAGTTCTGTAAGTTCATGGATTTGATCCTCTCGTTAAGAGTTTTGCTTTTATTTATTGAACTACATGATAAAATACCATAACGGGGTGGGGTTGACATAAAATAAGAAAGCTCTGGATATTTTAATCAAGATAGAACTGCAGAGAACCGCATGCATATTATCCTCACTACTTACCAGCAGAGCTCTTCCCAGTGCCATTTTAGGAATCACGGTACTAATTCAGTTCCCATAGTAAACCTATGCAAACACCATGATATTAAAATTCAATAACTTAAAATTTTTGAATGCTCATGACCAAACCCATATTTATCAGTATAGATGAAACCTGAAGTCAGCTTCTGTGCAGAGGAAAGGGTATAAGCCGCGGCATTTTCTGGACCTGCATATGTTTGAAACATGTGCTTTCAATTCCGCACCAAAGAGTCAGGTGCTAATTTTAGTAATGTGTGTTCCAAACTCAAGACTGTTAAAGGACTGAAATTCCATCAATAAAACAATGTCTCTATTTGTATTCACTTTCAACTAGAATGAGGTCTCAAAAGATTCTTTTTCCTAAAACATAACTTACATTATTAACCAATCTTGGTCAGCCAAACCCGTATATACTCTATTTAATGTTCACCCATTTCTAGGCTGGTTCCCATTTTTCAATACCATTAGTACCGTGTGTCCTATAATATATCCACCCTTGATTTTCTTGACAACCCTAGGAATAGTAGTTCAATCCATAATTAAGCAATGTGCATAGTTCTGCTTGTCAAAGATTACATTAGTGAATATTAAATTATATTGCAAGTTCATTTTCACCTAAAGAGCAATAGTGCATTTCAGGCAACATTTAAATATTTGAGCTTTATTTAAGAAAATAAGTAAAAAATACTAAAATAAAGCTATGTAATAAGAGTCATCTTTTTTAATATCACCATTTATCTCTCTTCAATTTAATACTGAAGTATATTACCAGCCTTGTCATATTATATAATTAAGGGGTTAAAGGTCAAGGTGACCATCTATATGTACATGTATTATTACAGAAAAAGATATTTAAATGACAAAAATTACCTTAAATTCCTCCCAGAGGACATATAATTTAAAACTAAAGTAAGGTAGACTTAAGTCCATTAAAATGCAAAATATAAAGTTTCAAAACATTCACTGAAAGAAATTAGTGGGATGCAAAGTCATGAGAAGTCATCCACATTAAGCATGGGGGAAGAGATCTAAGTGATCATATCTGAAGCATTATGTTTCAAAACACAACCAGGAAATATCATATTGCTTACTATAATTACTCTATAAATGGTAAATTGTATAAATTTTATATCTGTATTGCTTAGATATGAACCAAAGTGCAAAACACTGCAACCATAATGTCAAATCTGCACCCTGTTCCCCCCCCCCCCCTTGGCAACAGTTGGTATTCTGAATATGTGTTTAATATCCCACTGAAAGTCACTCTTTGGTTTACAAAAGGTACTAATTTTGCTTGATATCCACAAATAGAACCATACGATTGCATTTATAGTAAAGTTAATTGCACCTGCATATGTGGAGTCACTGTATTGCTGGAGCTGTCTTTAGGAATCACGGTACTAATTCAGTTGCCATAGTAAACCTATGCAAACACCATAATATTAAAAATTCAATAACTTAAAATTTTTGAATGCTCATGGCCAAACCTATATTTATCAGTATAGAAGAAACCTGGAAGTCAGCTTCTGTGCAAAGAAAAGGATATGAGCCGCGGCATTTTCTGGACCTGCATATGTTTGAAACATGTGCTTTCAATTCCGCACCAAAGAGTCAGGTGCTAATTTCAGGAATGAGTGTTCCAAACTCAAGACTGTTAAAGGACTGAAATTCCACCAATAAAACAATGTCTCTATTTGTATTCACTTTCAACTAGAATGAGGTCTCAAAAGATTCTTTTTCCTAAAACATAACTTACATTATTAACCAATCCTAGTCAGCCAAACCCGTATATACTCTATTTAATGTTCACCCATTTCTAGGCTGGTTCCCATTTTTCAATACCATTAGTACCGTGTGTCCTTTAGGATACGGGATCGCTTTCCACTCGGAATATCTATGTATCTTTCCGATGCGAGTCGAATGACTTCGAATGTATGATATAGACTTTGAGGTAATCGTGGGGATATATTCAAAAGTGGTGGGAAAAATTTCGGATGAATATACAGGAAGATATGAGCAATAAGACCTCATAACAAAAGATAGGCGTTAAAAGTAACATTCGACGACGATTCAACCATCAGTTAAATACCTGTTTGCTTCGTTTTAAATATTATTCATGTAACTTTTGAAAGAAAAAAATGTATTACTGTCTCTGTAGTCTTTTCTTGCTACGAGTGATGTCACGTGATCAAGTCGTTGTGGCGTCAATAGAAACAGATACAAGGTAACAACAACCACGTATAGAAGAGCAGTTCAAAATGCCCATCATTTAATCTGGTCATTTTCAAGCATAGGACGATCCGATTGGTCGCCATCCTATCATAAACCACTGCTATCCAATCAAAAACGCTGATGTGCTGTGAGCTTATAACCCCATACTTTCGAGACTGTTTGCGGAGTTGTAGCTTAAATAACCATATTCTTGCTAGTCTTTTATACTAGTCAATTATTAAACACATACGTTCACACCTGTATTGTTTTTGAAAATTAATTCTACAAAAAGCGTTAGTTAGAAGGTGTCGTATTTCATCATTGTATTAATCGTGTTAGTACCGCACAGTCATCATATGAAAGGATTTACTTTTTATTCAGATCCTCAACAACTTTAATGTTGTAGGACGATTACATCATATAGAACATATAGTGTACTTTCACTACATCACACTAGTACTTGGTAAGCCGCCTGTTAGTAAACTGTCACAATCATGATGCTTTGAGTAAACACAAATACTCCCACCTTTGGCACAGACATGTAAATAGATTATTAAGAAAAAAAAACAATACTATCAAGGCTGTGATTAATGTGGTTGGGGAAAAAATACAAAGTACTATTTATTCCTCGGGGGAAGTAAAAGTGCATTTTTTAGTTTATTAATTTAGTCTAGTATTTGAAAACTTTGTTTTAATTTCTGGAAGAGTAGTATACATATATCAACATGACAAACATCCAGCCTAACACACGTCAGATTGGCTTTGTACACAATAAAACGAATATTTTATTTTCATATCAATAAATTCTTGAAAGCTTCACTGCCCAAAATGCGCTAAAATTAATAATGCAATATGCAAAAAAGGGCACTAAAATCTGCTGTATATCATCTACATTAGACTAATATAATCAATTTTTCAGTTCTAAGTGTGTGTGACATTTTGAAGCCATTAAAAAGTGACCTCATTATACGACAAAACATTACTTATTTTAATTAAAAAATTAAAATCAAAGCTTATTTTGACATTACATGGCAAATAAATTTACATTAGATAGAATTTGTACGAGGTTATCCAAAAAGCGCACGTCTTCTTGCCAATGAAACGAAATCGTTTCAGGAAACCCACTGTGCAAACGTTTCCTGGGGAGACCACTGCACCGTGAGTAGTTCTTTGGTTGCACGATTTATTTTGGTACTTCGTTTAAGTATGCACATGACACTCACAAAATTTATACCTTTCCATGAAGTGACGGCTGCTGGTATATTTAAGTTGGCTGAAAGTAAATAAGCAGGATTGAGGTTTTGGAAGCTTTCAGTCTTTTGGCCCCATTTTCTTCTCAGGTGAAAAATTGGCAAAGACAATGCTGGGATTAGGATAGCCAAGTCAGATATAAAGATGGTGCATCATACTTTTTAGACAGGGTTGAGTATTTGGCCATTTCTTTTCATTTTCAGCTGCATTTATCTCGCTGTTTTGATGAGGTTTCTTCCCCACAAAATGCAACTGGTTTAGTTTATATACGCAGTTCATGCACCTGCAGTCATTGTTATCAGCGTGCAAATTTAACCATCCGAGGATCGGCAAAGCAAAGGACACAGACTTTTCTCTCCTCTTCCCGTTTCTACTGCTAGTGTACATGCGCAATTACGGTGTAAAATCTTAGACCTATTCAAAGAATACATGGATCACGCGGCGTGGATCACGCGGCAAACCGAAAAATACCCATAGCAATTGTGTGTGAATTGTTATAATTTCGGACAAATCTAATTCGAGCCATGATACAATTATTCCATGTTGTTCAGATATATACATTTTAACATATGCTATATTTATTTTATGTTTTAGATAGTTTTGCAAGCAACCATCAATAATGAAAAGGTATATGAAAACACTATACATTAAAACACGTATCTGCGACATTATTGATACAAACTTAGTTCACAGTACACAAACATGCTGTCGGTAGTAGCACTCATAAAAGAAGCAATTTGAATTCTGATTCTGCTAGACTCTTACTTTTACATATAATTTTAAAATAAAATTGAATATTTTTCTTGTATATATATATATATATATATATATATATATATATAT